>CABHPQ010163761.1:0-17169 GCA_902168405.1 Peromyscus aztecus | reverse complement strand
GAGAGAGAGAGAGAGAGAGAGAGAGAGAGAGAGAGAGAGAGAGAGAGAGAGAGAGAGAGAGAAAGAATGATAATTTTTTTTTAAAAAAAAATCATGGACAGTACATTATGATACAAGGATCTCCAATAATGCCATTAAGTTTGTTTTCTGTTGGCCATCTCATATTGGGCATGGAGTCTACCCTAAAGAGTAGTTTGTTTCCCCAATGAGACTCCTATAGAAAAAATTAATTTTCATTTGCAAGCGATTATCAATTGGAGATAGCTTCCAGATTAGGGATGAAGCACGTGTCCATTTCTTTTTTCAGCTTTAGGACCCCTTTGGTCAGCAACTCAATTAGATGTAACCCATTCTGGGTACTGGAAAAATCATTTGGTACCAAGAGTTGTCCAGTTGGGAATTTATCTCCCCCATTATTTGGCAATTTCATTTAGAACCCCTCCATATATGTATATATTTTATGAAGCTTCTGTTATATTAGGTTTTCATACTACTTCTCAAATGGTTCTTAGTTTTAGGGATTGATCCATATATTCTCTCCCTCTTCCCTCTCTGCTCTCACCATCCCCACTGATCCTCCTGTTCCAGTTCCCCTTCAATCCACCTATAAATATTTATTCTATTTCCTATTCCTAAGGAGATCTGTCACCCCTCCCCCAGTCCCTTACTCTATACTTAACCTATGTAGTTACATGGATTGTATCTTGTTTATCATTGACTTAATAGTTAATATCCATATATAGGCAAGTACATACTATTTTGAGCATTCTGGGCCTAGATTACCTTACTCAAGATAATTTTTTCTAGTTCCACCTGTGAATTTCATTTATTTTGTGACAGTTGAGTAATACTCCATTGTATAAATGTACCACATTTTTCTTATCCATTCATCTGTTGAGGGACATCTAAGTTGATTAGTTTCTCAGTACTAGGAATAGAGCAGCAATGAACATGGCTGAGCAAATATCTCTGTGGTCAGAGGAGGCATCCTTTGGGTGTATGCCCAAGTGCTATAGATGGATCTTGAGGTAGATCGATTACTATCTTTCTAAGGAACTTCCATACTGTTTTCAATAATAGCTGTACAAATTTGAATTACCATCAGCTATGATAAGTGTTCTACTTACTCCTCATTCCAACCAGCATGAGCTATCATTTGTGTTATTGATTTAAGCCAATCTGACAGGTATAAGATAGAACCTCAAAGTGGTTTTGATTTGCATTTCCATGGTGACTAAGGATATTGAACATTTCTTTAGGTGTGTCTCAGCCATCTGAGTTTCCTCTTTGGAGAATTCTATTATTACATCATTATACAATTTTTAATTGTGTTATTGAGTTTCTTGATATCTTATTTTTAAGTTCTTTATGTATTTTGGATATTATCATTCTATCAGATGTGTAGTTGGTAAAAAAAAAAATCTTTCCCTATTGTAGGTTGCTGCTTTGTCCAAATGACAATGTCCTCTGCCTTACAGAAGCTTTTCAGTTTCATGAGGTCCCATTTATTAATTGCTGACTTAAATGCCTATGCTGATGAGATTCTATTCAGAGAGTCTTTTCCATTACCAATGAGTTCAAGGCTATTCCCCATTTTCTTTTCTATCATGTTCAGCATATCTGGTTTTATGTTGAGGTCTTTAACACATTTGGAGCTGAGTTTTGTTCAGTATGATGAGCATGGATCTATTTGAAATCTTATATGTACAGCAACTCAGTTTGACCAGCACCATTTGTTGAAGATGCTATCTCTTTTCCAGTGTGTATTTCTGGCTTCTTAATTAAAATCAGGTATCCATAGGTGTGTGGACTTTTGTCTGGGTATTCAATTTAAATCCATTGATCAAAATGGGTTTTTTGTGGCAATACCATGATGTTTTTATAACCACAACTCTATAGTACAACATGAAATCAATCAGAGATTGTAATACCTCCATCAGTTCTTTTATTATTCAGGATTGTTTTCATTATCCTGTTGCTTTTCTGTTTGTTTCTTTTTTTGTATATATGTGCGTGTTTCTATATGAAGCTAAAAATTGTCCTTTCATGATCTGTGAAATTTGTTAGAATTTTGATGAGGATTGCCTTGAATCTGTAGTTTGTTTTTGGTAGGATGGCCCTTTTTACTATATTAATCCTGCCAATCCATGAACATGGGGGAGCGTTCCATCTTTCATATCTTCTTCAATTTCTTTCATCAATGTCTTAAAGTTTTTAATCATACAAGTCTTTCACTTGCTTAGTTAGACTTACCCTGAGATATTTTATTATTTGAGACTATTGTAAAATATATTATTTATCTGATTACTTTCTCAGTACGATTGTTATTTGTATGTAGAAAGGCTACTCTGTGTATGAGTTTATTTCATAACTAGCTACTCTGCTGAAAGTGTTTATTAGCTGTAGGATTTCCCAGTGGAATTTTTAGGGTCACTTTTATATACTATCATATCATCTGCAAATAAAGATACTTTGATTTCTTCCTTTTCAATTTGTATTCCCTTCATCTTCTTCAGTTGTCTTACTGCTCTACTTAAGACTTCAAGTACTATGTTGAATAGATGTGGAGAGAGTGGACAACTGTTGCATAATATTAGAGGACCAGCCTTAATATTATACATCCCAGGGGCTCAGGAGAGAGAACTACTAACGGCGAGGACTATTTTCAAGAAATAGAATCTTAGCACACCGAGCTCTATAGTACACTTGTTTTAATTCCTCTGGCATAACATCCACATATACACAGCTTCAGTTCTGTTCTTGTGCCTAGCTCCTTTCTTGCCTGATTTCTCTCTGTTTATCTACTGTTCCCTCTTAAGTTCTATCTTAATTCTCTTGTCTTAATTCTGCCTCATCTAAGTCCTTTTCACCTTGTTCTTACCCAGCTAGGGCTTTCCCATCTGACTCTTCCTCATCTTCCATCTCGTTCCTCTAGTACTCCCTTCTAGCCCTTCAATCTAGTTCTTTCCCATCTCCGTTTGTTCCTCTCAAGTTCTTACCCATCTAGTTCTTCCATTCTCTTTTTTCTTCTCTCTCCCGTGCCCTGGAAGTCCTGGTATATAAAGCCAGGCTTCCAGGGTCAAACAGAGGGGTGATAAGAATCACACTGAGAGGCAATAACCGTTAATTATCATTTGCAACCCCAAAGGGAAGTGACCAATGGGGAAATGAATTAACTAAAGGCTAAATTTGGGTAATATCTAAGAAGAGGGCTCTTATGTGCTCCACTATAATCCTAAACATGATTAGTAGAAAATGTTAAGAATCTATAAGTTGCTAGGTCAATGGGAGAAAATAAAACTGTCTTCTTTTTTCCTGTGGCTCCTATCTGTCCAAGCTATCTGCCATTTTTCTGCAGAGTGGGGGAAAGTGTGCTCAGTCACTAGGCAACCTGTGTACAGCTAGATGCCTCTGGTTATAGTTAAAGGGAGAACTGGAACTAGAGGTAAGGTTTGGGAAAGCAAGAAGTAAAGCTTAATTGGCGCATCCTCCAGGCCTTCTCATATGGGTAGCCTGGATGCTTAAGTCTGTTCTTAGAAAGTACAGAGGTATCTCTGATAAGGTATTTTCCTCCATCTGGGGATGGACTTGGCCGGATGCTGCCAATGGTGATAATTACAGGGAGGCTTGAACTGGGGTTCTGGCTGAGCATAGCTGTCAGCACAGAAGGTTATCTAAATATTCCTAGAAGTGGTTAGGTAAGCAGTTAGAGGTCTATAAAGTTAGTAAGGCTGTAAGAAAAGAGGGTCCGAGCTAAATTGTGTAAAGCTATTACTTAACATCCACCTGACGTAGGTGGTGTCTCCTTGTGGAATTTACCTTAAATCAAGAGACTTGTATGTGGACTGTTATTACTGCTAATCCTTGAAAGTGGCCAAGGGAGATATTTGATTCCAGAGAAAGCCTTTCCTGAGGATGTTCTCCAAATACCTGGAATGTGTATGTCCAGAGAGTGATCAGTCCACACTGTTAGCCCTTCTTAGGGAAAAGTCAATTGGGAAAACTATGAAGGCACACATGATTTTCGTAACAGAACACAGCTGATATAAAACAAGCCAAGTAACACCAAAAGCTCCTTGGAATTTGGCTTCCTCTGGAGGAATTCCCTGATTCCTCCAGGTAGTGACTTTGCCATAACCAGCTGAGTTCTTATGATATATTCCTGCGGCCTGCAGCAGACAACCTTGTCTTGTTCCTTATTTTAGTGGAATTTCTTTGAGTTTTTCTCCATTCAAGTGGATGCTGGCTATGGGCTTACTATAAATGGCCTTTATTCTTTTCATGTATGTCTCTTGTATCCCTAATATCACCAGCACTTTTATCATGAAGAGGTGTTAAGTTTTGTCAAAGGCCTTTTATGATCATGTGGTTTTTGCTTTTAGTCTGCTTATATAGTGACGTATGTTTATCAATTTACATATGTTGAACCATCCCTGCATCTCTTGGATTAAGCCTAATTGATCATGGTGGATAACCTTTTTGATGTGTTCTTGGATTTGGTTTGCAAGTATTTTATGGAGAATTGTTGCATCTATACTTATAAGGGAAATTGCTCTGTAATTCTCTTTCTTTGGGGTTTACATGGTTTAGTTATTGAGATAATAGTGGCTTCATAAATGAATTGGGCAATGTCCCTCCTGCTTCTGTTTTGTGTAATAATTTGAACAGTATTGGCATTAACTCTTTTTAAAAATCTGGTAGATTTCGGCACTGAATCATGTGGCCCTGCACTTTTTCTTGTTAGGAGACTTTTAATGACTGCTTCTATGTCACTAGTGATAGTGGTTATGAATAAACTGCTTATCTGGTGCTGATTTAACTTTGGTAGGTGGTATGTATCGAGGAAATTATCCATTTTGTTCAGATTTTCCAATTTGGTGGGCTACAGGTTTTTTAATTATGTCCTTATGACTCTCTGCATTTCTTCAGTGTCTGTTATACCCCTCTTTTCAACTCTAATTTTGGTTATTTGGATAGTCTCTCCTCCTTTTATTTAATTTAGATAATGGTTTGTCAATTGTATTGGTTTTGTCAAAGAATCAATTCCTTATTTCATTAATTCTTTTTTTTTTGTTCCTTTCTATTTTATTGATTCCAGGCCTGAGTTTGATTATTTCTTGCCATCTACTCCTTTTGGACATGATTATTTCTTTTTGTTCTAGAGCTTTCAGGTGTGATGTTAAGTTGCTATTATGAGATATCTCCAGTTTGTTGTTGTTGTTTGTTGGTTTGTTTGTTTGTTTTGTGTAGGCACTTAATGTTATGATCTTGCCTCTTAGAACCATTTTTATTGTGTCCCTTAAGACTGAGCATGACTGTATTTTCATTTTCATTCAATTCTAAGAAGTCTTTTATTTCTTTCCTAATTTCTGTCTTGACCCATTTTTCATTCACCTTCAGTAGTGAGATGTTCAGTTTCCATGAGTTTGTAAGCTTTCTGTTGGTTGGGTTGTTGATATCCAGCTTAATCTGTGGTTGTCAAGTAGAATGGAGGATTTATTTACACTTTCTTATATTTGTTGAGACTTGCTTTGAGGTCAGTTTTGGAGAAAGTTACATGAGGTACTGAGAAGAAGGCATATTCTTTTGTGTTTGAGTGAAATGTTCTGTAAATATATGTTAGGTCCATTTGGTTTATAATATCAGTTAACTCCAGCATTTCTCTGTTTAGTTTCCTCTGGATGATCTATGTATTGTTGAGAGTTGTGCATTGAAGTCTCCCACTATCCGTGTGTGAGAATCAACATGTGATTTAAGCTGTAGTAGTATTTTTTTTTATGAACTTGAATGGCCCTATGTTTGGTGCATAGATGGTAAGAATTGCAATGTCATCTCAGTGGGTTTTTTTCTTTGATGAATATATAGTGACTTTGGTAGGTGGGCTTGCTATAAATGGTTTGAAGTATATTTTGGCAGATATTAAAATGACTACATAAGCTTGCTTTTTAGGTCCATTTGCTTGGAATTTCTTTTTCCACCCCTTTACTCTGAGGTTATATCTATGCTTGATGTGAAAGTGTGTTACTTGGATGCAGCAAAAGGATGGATGCTATTTTCATGTCCATTTTGTTAGTCTGTGTCTTTTTACTGGGGAACTGAAACCATTGATGTCGAGAGATAGCAATGAGCAGTTTTGGTTGGTTTGTTGGTTCTTTTTGTGTGTGGGGTGTGTGTGTGTGTGTGTGTGTGTGTGTGTATTTTGATTTGCTCATTTGATTTTATTTATTCCTTGTGTTTATTTGGGTGTAGTTAATCTCTTTAGGTTGGAGTTTTCCTTCTGTGTGTAGATAGATTTGTAGGTAGATATTGCTATCTATAGATTTGTAGATAGATATTGCTTAAATTTGGTTTTATCATGAACTGTCCTAGTTTCTCCATCTATGATGATTGAAAGTTTTTCTGGGTATAAGAGTCTGTACTGACATACATGGTTTCTTGGAATCTGTAGCACATCTCTCCAGGCCCTACTGGCTTTTAAAGCCTCCATTAAGAAATCCGATATTATTCTAATACATTTGTGTTTATATGTTTCTTGATGTTTTTCCCTTTCTAATTTTAATATTCTTTTCTTTGTGTTCTGTATATTTTGTGTTTTGATTATTATGTGCCAAAAGGAAGTTCTTTTCTGGTCCAGTTTATTTGGTATTCTGTATGCTTCCTGTACCTTGAATTTTCTCTTATGATTTTGTTAAAAATATTTTTTGTGCCTTTGACCTGGGTTTCTTCTCCCTCCTTTATTCCTATTATTCTCAGATTTGGTCTTTTCATAGTGTCCCATACTTCCTGTGCCAGGATTATTTTTTAGATTTAACATATATTATGACCAAAGTTTCCATTTCTTCTTTCATGTCTTCAGTGACTGATAGTCTCTCTTCCTTCTTTTGTATTCTGTTGGTGAAACTTGTCTCTGTTGTTCTTATTTGAGTTCCTAAATTTTTCATTTCCAGAATTTCCTCAGTTTGGGTTTTCATTATTGATTCTATTTACACTTTCAGGTCTTGAACTATTTTATTCATTCCTTTATACTGCTTGTTTTTTGTATGTGTTTTCATAGATTTCTACAAGGGATTTATTCATTTCCTCTTTAAGGACCTCTATCATATCATAAATGCTATTTTAAGGTCTTTGTGTCATGCTTCAGCTATGTTGCAGTTCTCAAGGCATACTGTGGTGGGGCTGCTGGACTCTAGTGGAGATATACCTCCCTGGCTATTACTGTGATTTTATGCTGGCATCTAGGCATTTTGATTTAGGATGATTGCAGTTCTATGTGCTGATATCTGGCTTTGTCTGTTGGGTTGGTGTTTTGTTCCTTGATTTCTGTCTCTGGTTCTTAGGAGGGTGTGTTGGTTGTGTGTTTCCTGATAGAGAATTCTTCTGAGATCCTGCTAGCTGAGACCAATAGTGGTTCCTGGTAAAATGTGTTTCTAGGTATTAGGAGCTGGAACTTAAGAATGGAGATGTACAAGGAGGGGCCTGTGTATGTCCACAGGTAGGAGAAAAGCTGTATTATTCCAAGATCTGCTTAGTCCACTTGGAATGCAGGCAGGGAGGCTGTAACAGGTAGTCTGCTACAGAGCTAGGGATGAAGCTGGGAGTTGGATATGGAGGAGAGGGGAGAAAGTGAAGATCTGGAGCTACCTGGCTTGCTGGCCTGCTTGCTGCTCCACCAGGCTTGACTGCGAGTTCTCAGGGAATGCTTGTTGGATTTGGGGACTGAGATAACAGGATAAATAGTAAGGAAGGTTGAAGGAGAGTTGCTTAATCCAATGTAGATGGGGGTCAGAGATGGGGAAGATCATAACAGGTGTTCTGATACAAAGATGGGGGTGTTACTGGGGAATTAGACTTGGAGGAACAGGGGGAAAGGTGAAGATCTGCATTTAGGCTACCTGCTTCTCTGGCCAATGTGGCCAGGGGCTTCCAGGGAATGCCTGCTGAATTTGAGGACTGGGATAAAGCAATGAGTGGGCAGAAGTAAGTCTGGGCACAAGTGGAGGCTATCTCAGGTTTTCTGCTACAGAGATAGGGATGAGACAGGGGAATTGATTTAAAGAAGATGAGGAAGGGGTGAAGATCTGAAGTTAGACTACCTACTTACTTGTCTTTAGTGTTGTGTGTCCTTTTTAATATCACCACTTTTATGACTCATTTTCTAATCCATAGAGAACTTTTGTATTTGAGAGAATGTATATCTGCCATGCACAACTTTGAATAGGAACCCGTGACACTCATAATATGTGATGATAGAGCATCCACAAGAGTGAAGAATGCTGGTACTCATATGGATGTTCCTTCTTATCCAGTCCAGGTACCAGCCCAAGTGATTTTGTCACCCTATTCAATGTAAGTATTCTCACCTCTTTTAACCCATTTTAGAAACTCACAGACAAGCTTAGATATTTGTTTTCATGGTGATTATATATCTCGTGAGTTGACAAAAAAATATTAACTATCACAAATCTACTTTTGACACCTAAACATACCACTTTTAAGCCATGCCCTTCTGCTCTCGGCCCCAAATGTCTCAATTTCATCTCATTGTGCACAATGCATTTAGTACATCTCTAAACACACCCATGGTGTTTTTGACAGTCCTCACAATGTCTGAAAGCCTAAAGTCTCTTCTGACATTCTACATGATTTGAAAATCCGGGCTGTCTGTACAATTGTGGCAGGGTCCTGTGCTGTTGTTCCCCTTGGGGGAGGGGCCAAGTAGGTGCAGAGTCAACAACACAGACTCTGGGAGAATGTCAAAACAACAAGCTCAGTTTATTCAGTTAGAGGCAAGCATTATATACCCTCCACCACACCCTGGGGGGGAGGTCTGATGAATATGCATCTGCTGGTATGACATGGCTGCCTCTCATTGGTCCAGGTCATCTCCAGATCATGTCTCAGCTGCTGTTGCTAAGGCCCTTTGGCAAACCAGGTTAGCTCTCAGAAAGTATCTTTTTTACTGGTTTGGGCCAGCTGGCCCTCAAGCTTGCTAGGGATGAGTCATCCCACATACAAAAAAACAAAACAAAACAAAACAAAAAAACCTAAATATTTTCTCCATATATTGTCAGAGTAAATGTACCCATTCCAAAGGAGAGGCATGGGAGCATGGTAAGAAAAGATCAGACCAAAGCAAGACTGAAACCCAGCAGAGAAAACATCAAACCATGCAGCTTCCTATAGGTATCTGGGGCTGGAAATGGAATCATATAGGCTCATACGTGTGTAACTTCCCCTGCCACTCCAGCTCTGCTTTCTCATGGCCTATTCCTTTCTATGCACTCTACTTTCCTCAGTGTCCCATGCATCTGGAACATTCACTATCCGAGAGTCTCTATAGCAACTTAGGTTGAACCTCCACAGCTTCACACAGTGGTCTTTCAGGATATCCTGGCAGAAGCCCTGATCTCTCTCCCTCCCTCCCCTCTCTCTCACACACACATACACACAAGTGCACACACACACAAATGAAAGCAATGGCTCTCTGGAATAGTGGCACAAGAAAGGCTCCATGAATCCCTCAGTCTTTCGTCTTTTTTATTCTTGAAAAATCAATGCCACATGGACAATGTTGCCACATTCTGCTGCTTCCTCAGGATGAAGCAGGCCTTGTAGGCCAGCCCCTGTGTGCTGATCCTGGGGAACATTTTCCTAAGTGGTTATATTGAACAAGGAACCGTTCCAGCGGCATTTTTACTATAGGCTCTCTCCTTTCAAATAAACTTTTATTTCCACAAGATGGAGCCTTCCATTGGTAGACCTTGCCTCAGGGTACCTCTCCTGTTGCTGCAGTGCAGAGACCTACAATTCTCTTTAATGGCATTAATCTCATTAACAACTAGTTGCTCTCAAATCTTTATTGTGTGTAACTTTGAAATTGTTCCTTTACCCACTTCATATTTTTCATATATTTTGCTTCTCTTGTTGCTCTCTCTCACTCTGCACTAGAATGCTATGCTGTCCTGAAAGTTCATTCACCAAAGTAATCCATTACTTTTAAATTCAACCTTGCCCAAATTATCAGAAAACGTGAATGATGCAGACAGATACTTTTCAGGAATATAAAGTTGAATGTCCTATAGCCCAGTTCTTGATGGAGTCATTGTTACCTTCTGAAATTATATGAGCTGGGCTTCTACTGTCTACATTTCTCTAGGCATCCTGGCCTTTCAAACTCCACGCACAATGGCCCATTGAACTCCACTTATTGCATTGTGGGGTTTTTCTGGCCCCAAGTTCCAAACTCTTCCTCATTGATCCTGAAAGCTAGTTCCAAAGGCATAAGAACCACATGGTCAGTTTTATCAGAATGAGAACCCTACTCTTGGTACCAGTTGTCTATATTAGTTACTCTCCTCACTGTTGTAGCAAAATAACTGACAAAAAGAACTTTCAAAAGGAAGAATTTACTTAGGCTCACACTTTGAGAGCAGTCCATCATGGCAGAGACGGTATTGTTGCAGCAGGAGTGTGAGGGATCTGGTTGGATTTCCCATCAATAAGCAGAGAGTGATGCATGCTAGTGTTCAGCTGGATTTCCTTTTTTTTTTTTTATTCAGCCCAAGATCCCAGGCCAGGGGACAGTGCTGTCCACATTTAGGGTGTATCTTACAAATACACCCATTTTTCCCACAGTGATTTTAAATCCTATTGAGCTGATAATATTAACCAAAAGAGAGGTGTTAGTAAACTTTTTACATATTTGAACCAAGTTCAATAAACATTTCTTTCCAGAAATTTGGCTATTCACTATCAGAAAGAATTGAGAGCTAGAACTTTAAGTATACAATTGCCACTCAAGGTCCACACTTAGGAAAATAGGAGCGGACTCTTGATCACCTTCTGCCTAGACCCCTAAGAGCTCATTTTCATTTCAGTAAAATTGGGACCACTGTGAAGTGTGTAGTTAATTTTAAGGGTTTTTTCCCTGAAAAGGGGAGCCTCTGAGCTCATAAAAGAGACTTGCGTGACCTGCAGAAAGCTAAGCCTTCTGGTTATCCATCTTCTTGCATTTCCTGTTAGGCTGAAGGTGTTCTCAGATTCATTAAATAGTGTCTGCCAAGTTCTGAGTTACAGATGATAGAAACAAGGTTAGTGTGCTGTTTTACAGAGAGAGGAGTTCATAGACTGCACCTAGAGAAAACCAGTGAGAATGCTGACAATGTGAGTTCAAGTCCGAGAATCTGTATATACTTTGAAGGTGAAATTCACCTCCACATAGCTGTCCTCTGACCTCTACCTGCATGGCATGCATGTGCATGTACATATACATGTGCACACACGTAAACACAGACACATACACAATAAGTAAACAAATGAATAGTCATTTTAAAACATCTTAAAAACTGCACAGCATTAATAAGGATTAGTTACAAATCTTTCTCTCTCTCTCTCTCTCTCTCTCTCTCTCTCTCTCTCTCTCTGTGTGTGTGTGTGTGTGTGTGTGTGTGTGTGTGTGCGCGTGTGCATGTGCATAGGCACACATGCAAAAGTGTACATGTAAAGGTCAGAGTACAACTTTGGAGAGTTTTTTAAAATATCCAGTTTCTTTCTCAGTTCAAGCCTCTCTAAAATATCCAAAGTGTCTACAAAATTCCAAAGTCTTTCAACTATAAGTTCCTATGAAGTCAAAATAATTTACATATTTTCTTTTTTTTTTCATTTTCAACTTAACTTTTATTTGAAATTACTCTTCCCCACATGAATTTTAGGATCCTATCCTATACAAAAACCCATGAAACCAATAACCAACCAATACCAAAATTTCAAACAGCAAGTTATACAATTGTTCTAGGTAATAAATAAAGGTTTTCCTTCAGTGATTAAGGGAATACTTAAGTTTCTGTAAATTTAACATAAAAATCACACTTTAAGTTTGTAAGGTTTAACATGTAACTTCAAATATAACAAGTTTTACAGGAATATACAAGCTTTTAATTCCTAAAAGGTGACTTAATTTTTTAGGTTCAAAGTTACATTCTTCATATTTTCTCCTACAGCTTCAAACTTTCTACACTCACCTAATCGACTGTTCCATGCCACTCCAGACAAACTTGACATGACTGATCTACTTAAAGTGTTATTTACCTTTCCCCAAAGAAGGTTAAAGAGCAGTTTGTTATAACTGCAGATTTCTAATAAAAGGACGTCTACTACAATATCCGTCACAAAAGCTTTCAAAAGATCATTTCTTTCCTCAAAGTAAAGGCAGAGAAGAACCACAAAGTCTAACACTGGGCTCCTTTTTCCTCAGATGTTCAAGGACTTACATGACAATTACGCCTTTAAGAGTGTAACAAAGGTTGGAAAACAGCAACACAACTGGCCACACTACAGATGAAATAAACCAGGTTTTTGTTTTGTTTTTAGGACTAGGAAGCATTGGAAGCTTGGAAATCCAGAATCAAAGGGGGAAGGGAAAAGAAAGGGGGGGGGGTCCTTGACCACAACCACTCCATTATTAATAGCATCTTGGGCTTTAAGAATGAGATCTTGACCGTGACATGTATCGACTGTAATAAGGAGAAGGTGACCTTCTTCTGTTCAGGTAATCATAATCTTCATATCTGTCATAGCCTCGATCATATCCTCTATCATAGTAAGAATCCCGTCGTCTACCACCACCCCCTCCACCGCCGCCTCCTCCTCCTCCTCCTCCTCCTCCTCCTCCTCCTCCTCCTCCTCCTCCTCCTCCTCCACCTCCACCACCATTATGAGTCGGTCTGCCCATGTAAATGCCTGGTGTAGGCGTGTGTGCTCTCTTGGTGATAGAATAATCCACACGAATTCTTCTACCATCCAGCTCCATCCCATTTGCCCTTTCCATAGCCTCCTTAGAGTCATCTATCCTCTCAAAATACACAAAAGCAAATCCACGTGACCTTCCAGTTCGCTGATCATAAACTGCATTGACACCACTCAATGGTCCATATTGAGAGAATACTTCACGAAGATCTCTCTCTGTTGTGTACAAACTGAGGCCAAAAACACCCAGGCAAGTGTTGGGATCTGGATTTGCCCTGCTGCCTGTATGTCTTCTGCGATTAGACATTGGAGAGTGACTCCGACTTCTTTGTCGTCGATACTCGGACGTATAGGATCTTCTTCGAGATTGTCTTCTATGAGAATGGGACCGGGACCGAGTGTAGCGTCTATGAGAATGCCTCCTTGACCTTGACCTGGATTTTGATCTTGATCAAGAATGGGATTCAGTATGTTTGGAAACTCTTGATGGACTATGAGATCCTGACCTGCTCTCTGATTTTACACGAGCAGGAGTTCCGGTTGGAGATTTTGACTGAGAGCGATACTCTCTGCCCTTGAAGTTGTTCTCCTCTACATCACTCATGTTGGCCAGGAGTTCCCAAGAACTAAATAAGAGACAAATCTCAGCTCGAGGGCCGACAGCCTAGTCACCCCACTGTTTGGAGTGTGGGGAGGAGGAAGGCGACGGCGACAACGACCGGTACGCTCCACCATATTTTCTTATTCTAAGAGAGAAAAATCAGGACACAGTCACAATCAGACCAAAGCAAAACCCAAGTCCAACTGTGTAAAAAGTCAGTGCCAGACTGCTGGGACTCAATGATCTAGGCTCCAAAGGGGCAGCAGTGGTACTTCTCCAGCTCTGCTCTCTGCAGCAAGTGCAGTTTGTTTTCATCTCAGTGGCTCAGGCCAGCTGCACTCCACAGCTGCTGCTGTCATCTGTGATCACCTCATGTGATTGACATCTCAAAACTGAGGAGTCTCAGCTGCTACTGGGTTTCACCTTCAACAATACCCTTTTCTAGGAACTTTTCAGGGCCTCTAAGCCTACCACCTGGTAGCTAGCCACAGCCTCTCTTCATGAACTCTTCAGTCCCAAGGCTTGTAATACAACCGAGGTTGCACTTTCACCAATGGCCTCTCCTGGTCTCTAACAGTGCCAAGCCTCAGTTGCTGTCCATGACCCCCATTATGCCTTCAAAACCAGTACCACCAAAGGGATGCTTACACATTACCAAGTTCTGCTGTCAATTCAAAGTACAGCCTTGCCTGACTCTGAACCACATGCTTTGTGTGCTAAGCCTGAAGAAATACTTCCCAGCAATTTTCAATTGTCTCAGAAAAGCAAAGATTCCACTTTAGTGGTTCTAGTCTCTTATACTTATTTAGCACCAGCTGACCAGAACCACTGATTCTTAATTCAAGATATTACGTAACTAGCTATGAAAGAGTCTGTGCTCTCCTCTGAAGCTTCAGAAGCACCATTGTCTGCACTGCTCTCAACATTCTTACCTGCCAAGCTCCCACAGAACAGCCCACTGAGCTCTGAGCACTCAATAGTTTTTCCAGCCCAAAGATCAAATGCTACTGTAGTCCTCCTATAAAACACTTGGCCAGGTCTGTCACAAAAATACCCCATGACTTTGTGCCAATTCCTGGGGTTTTTGTTGTTGTTGTTGTTGTTGTTGTTTTTTTTGTTTTTTGTTTTTTTTTGGGTTTGTTGGTTTTTTTTTTTTTTTTTTGGCTTTTCAAGACAGGGTTTCTCTGTGTAGCTTTGTGCCTTTCCTGGAACTCAACTCTATAGACCAGGCTGGCCTCAAACTCACAGAGATCTGCCTGGCTCTGCCTCCCGAGTACTGGGATTAAAGGTGTGAGCCACCACCTCCCGGCGCCAATTTCTGTTTTAATTAGGGTTTCTACTGCTGTGGTAAAACATCATGACCAAAAGCACTGTGAGGAGGAAAGGGTTTATTTCATTTTTCAGCTTATAGCTGATCATCCAAGTCAGGGTAGAAACTGGAGGCAGGAGCTAAAGCAGAAGCATGGAGGAGTGCTGCTTACTTGCTTGCTCCCCATGGCTTGCTCAGCCAACTTTCTTATCTGTCTCATGACTACCTCCCTAAGTGTGATACCACCCACAATGGGCTGGGCACTCCCACATCAATCACTAATAAAATTCTCCACAGGCTTTTCCAAAGACCAGTCTGGTGAGGACATTTTCTCAAATGAGAATTTCTCTTCCAATATGACTCCAGCTTGTGACAAGTTGACAAGAAATTTGCCATCACACTTCCTCCAATGCTACCTAGAGTTACACTTCTATTTTGCCAGTACTAAAGCTTAGGTAACACCCCCCAAACCTGCTGAATCAGAGCCTCTCCCTATGTAGCTTAGAATCTATGGCTTGCTAGACCATTCCAGGTGAGTCAGCAAGGGGATGAAGAGGCAACTTGCTCCCACTTCTTTGCAGAGAATACAGTAACTCCCACATGTACACACACTTGTGTTCTCACTATAGTGTATGAATCTGCATTTAAAGTTCATAACTGAATACACTTCAAACACTGAATAATTTCCCTGGAACATTAAAAACTTCAACCAGATTATAAGCAAATGTCATAGGTGGAATCAGATACAATTTACCTATAATTGAAGTATTGGAAAAAATAGGAAAACAACTGAACTTAAATAATCAGAAGAAGCCATGTATGGTGATACACACCTGTAATCCCAACACTTAGAAGGTTGAAGAAGGAGAATTATTGTGTGTTCAATACAAAATTGAGCTGCATAGTGAGTTCTAGGGATGTAGCACGAGACCCTCTGTCAGAGAAACAAACAAAAAGAATCAGAAGAAAAATATTATCTATATCTAATTTTCTTTTGTATCAAATGGACATTAAGAGCCTGGAGAGAGGGCTCTATAGTTATGAAGGTGCATGTACACACACACACACACACACACACACACACACACACACACACGAGAGAGAGAGAGAGAGAGACAGAGAGAGAGACAGAGAGAGAGACAGAGAGACAGAGACAGAGAGACGGAGACAGAGAGATACAGAGAGAGACAGAGACGGAGACAGAGACAGAGACACACAGAAAGAGAGAACATGAATGAACTAGAGACTGGGGAAATGACGTTGAATATTGCTTACGGCAATATATTTGGTCCTTTATAGTTGCTAAAATTGGGTGCTTTATGTTAAAAAGATGTTGACTTACCACCATTTTTGAGCTAGAAGTCTAAGATCAGGTGCCCATCTATTTATTCTCTCATGAACTCCTTCTCAGCTATTTCCTATCATAGTGGTGGCATCGTTGTGATGCACACAGAGAGGAAGGGACCATTTGCTGATAACGGAAGACTGTGGCTGAAAAAGGGACAGTCCTGATCTCTTATAATCATATGCCCGGGAGACAACTAACCAAATGAGACTAGCATTAATTCCTCCAGGCGATGCTTCTAATGACCTAACTGACTTTGCAATAAACTCTGCCTCCTAAAGACTCACCCCTCCACTCCACACACTGGAGACCAAGCTTCCAACACATGACTCTGGGAGATACCCATACCATAGAAGACTACAGAGAGTGTGAGGAAGACAGGGCGGCCCTGGCTTTCCCCAGCACCATCTCTCCTTGCACAATGCAGGTGATATGGTTACCTAGAAGACAGGTGGTGCAGGGTCAGTAAGAATGTCCAGCTGCTGCCTCTTCAGTCATCACTGGATGCAAGACAAGTGTCATCACTCATGATAAAGGTGTGAGTGCATGGCACATGTGTGTGCGTGCATGTGTGCATGTGTGTGCTTGTACATGATGAGGATGAGCACCTCTGATGACTGGCTTGGGGTTTTCCCTGCTGTGATGATGCCACTTAGACTTGAGAGTGACAAAGTTACAGACATTGCGATGGCTAATTCAGTTCAGTCATTGTCTCAGTCACTGAAATGTTTTAAATCTGATTCTCATGTGCTCTGTGAGACTTTGACAGACTCCTCTCTAGGTAAGACTTTGTTGACATATCAATACCATTTGATAAGAAATATCCCCAACCATAGCAACTGTTAAAGAGCTAGGACAAAAAGTGGAGTTTGGGGCTTTACTCTTTCATAGATACAAGATATTATCTTTGAAGTATCTTTGATGCGAATAAACAAATGTATAAAATAAGCTTCTTATGAGAATTACAATTTAAAATTTAAAATGGGATCTGGCAAGGCACCAGCGTTAGCTAAATTTTAACAGTCTCTGATTTAAATTGCAGGAAGTTTTCACCAAAGCCCTAATGTGAAAGTGGCCTACAAGTCCTGCCACTCAGAAAAAGTAAATTCCCAACCTAAATGCATTGAAATGTGTCCTAATGTGGCTTCAGTGAGACAAAGCTGCTGCTGT
>CABHPQ010163760.1:0-26229 GCA_902168405.1 Peromyscus aztecus | reverse complement strand
ACATGGAGTTTATGGTTTTGCTGTCAGCTATAATCACTTGTTCATAGCAGTGAATATCTGGATAAACGATAGATACTCATATCGCCTGTTGTAGAGTGTAATCATACTTAACAATAGAATTGTCTTTAAGCTTCTGAGACGTGGGTTTGGCAAAGTGTACGGGAAAATATGTACAGTCTGTGACTTCAATTTCTATATATGACACATTGGCTGAAATATTGTCAGTTAGAACTGAATTAGACTGACTTCTGGGCAAATTTAATCATAGAGAGTTCAATTTTCAGATTTCAGTGAAATATGAAGAAAACAAGTGTACTGATAATAATACTAGAAATTATAAATATATATAAACCCAGCTAGCATGCTGTTTTAAACAAGTTATTTTATCTATATTCATCATTATGTTATTTATCAAAATACCACAAATTAAATATCTTTGTCTATCACCATAGTTTATTAAGAGAATAAATGTCATTGGAAAAATTTATGAAGAGTTGAACCAGTCGACAAGAAGAGAACATTTGGTTAAATTTCAATACAGGGAATATCCTGTGGTTATGCAGTGGACCATTTTAGACACCAGAAGAGGCTCCAAGAAGTTAAAAGATCAAAAATGTATTGACTTACTAATGGGAAACTCAGCATAAAAGTCAAAGAAAGATTTCATATAACTTGAATCTCATCTTCACATAGAAAGTATTGCAGAGTAGTTAGTCTAGCTTGCTCATTTACATGAAAAAGCTTTGTCTTAGCAGCAGAAGTGAAGAGAAATCTGTCTCCACTACTTTCACACACTGTATGTTCTTTCGTGTGCAGGTATTTTAATAAACTTTAGTTGATACGAAGTTCTCAGAATGTAGATCATGCTTGCTTCAGAACGATCAGTAAGAAACTTCTAAGTTCTTCACTTACCACTTAGTAACAGGGGTAGCTCTCTCTCAGACACTGCACTAAGAGCTTCACATATATTTACATATATTTTCATGTTTATTTCTCAAGAAATCACATAAGGTAAGTTTTATTATTACCGCTTGCAGATAAGGTGACATATATTCTGAGAAGAGAGAAAACTTTTCCAAGATCTTCCACCTGGTTTGTAGCAACTCAGTTTTGAATTGAATTATTTCTCTGAAAAGGCTTTTGATCTTTATAAACCCTGTATAAACACTGTTTTTACCAATGGCTTTGAAGTAAATTCATTGCTATTTTGACAAATGTATTATTTTTGAAATTATGTATCATATTTTTGAACAGTTGCATGTGTAAGTATTATCTCTAACATATTGCTGTAGAAATTTAGAACATTTTAAATACAAGATAGGCTGTTTGTTTATAGACTTTACAGTTCCTAGATTACTGTGGGCTTTCAATAAATATTAAATTACAACCACAGATAATTTAGCAATGAAAATTTTAGCACCCTACAGTTAAGAACCCAAACAGTAAAATTTGCTTTAATGTTGCTCTTCAGAAATAATTCTCTTTTTCATTTGGTTTTGGCCCACCCTTGTCAGTGTACAAACAGAAGGACAGATGTTTCAGGATAATTCACTCTTATAGGTTGATTTAATTTACACTTTGCAGGAATTAAAATGTTTGACAGCTTTTTAATTTTCTTGATGTATAAGAATATAATTACTGGGGATAAATGATTCAGCATCTTTAAACAAAATGTCCCTGCATAGTCATTAGAATGCCTGAAAAGGCATTTTTATAGAGAGGTGTTATGACCTATTTTAAAAGGCAAAAGTGATTTCTGATGAAACAAAACAAAGAAGAAGCATTACACTGAGATTCCCCAGGAAGAGTGTGGTTCAAGTGTAAAAGCACTTGGTCTCTGTGTCCAGAGAAAGAACTCTCCATTGCTTCGAAGCACCCCTGGCAGCTGATAATGGAGAGCTGTTGGCAATGATCGTGGAGGCAGATGCTCACCTGTACTCCTACAGTGTACAATCTTGGCTTGATGACAAGGTGAGGAGAAGGAGAAGCTGTCACAGAATGGGGGCAACTGGCAGCTGGAACCCAGGCAGGGAAGGGTAAACTGGTCACCCAGGGAGGCTTGCATGACTGCAGCAGATCTCATCAATCATGCCAACATATGCAGCTGCCTGAAATAAGCAGGCTTCTCAGACAGGAGACAAAATGAGGCGCATTAAAAGGCCAATAATTTAAACAAATTCGTTCCCAATTTTTGCAGGAAAGACGGATGGGTAAATTCTGCTGATAGACTGAGATTTCTGGTTAATTGATAAAAGTCACTGATATAGACTCATGTGATAAATTAAAATATGCTATTCAGAACTGTGGTCCTTTTGTAAGATCATAAAAATCGATAACTTTAAAAATATAAATGTGACATATTTTCAAAACCTATCAATTACTGTCTTCCCTGGGCACTTTAAATTTTCAGTGCTAATAAATTCTGTAGCTAATGTGAAGAGTAGAACATTAGATTTTCTGTGAAAACATATGCCTTCTTATTTTGTCCAAAGCCCCAACTGAAATCAGTGGGAATTTGGCAGTAACAAAGACTGCATAATTATCCTCATAATGTAAGGTAATAATGTAAAACAATTATTTTTATTTTAGTCATTTTTCTTTGTTAAGATTATCTAAAATTCTTCTTGAAATTTTTTTTCAGAATCTTACTTTTTCTTTTTCTATAGCATATCTTATCCCTTGCTATTTTCTTCTGATTATGTTAGTGTTAGTTTATTTCAGCTCATATACATACGAACTATATTTACACAGTTTTGCATACCCCCTCAAACACACAGGTGTGCATTCACTTGAACATTCTTTTCTAATTTTTCAGAGTACTTCAGAAACCCCATCTGTCAGTTCAAGAAAACAAATTACTTTTCCTCCTTTCCTTTTCCCCTAAAACAGTCTTCTTCTAGAATCCCTGGATGAATAATTATAGATTCCAACAGGTTAAATGTTTATGAACTATGTCTTTAGACATTAAGTGCCTTTTACTCCTTATATACATGACTATTCCTTGAATTTATCCTCCATCCTTCATGAAATTGAGATTCATCTAAAAGAACTAGAGAGCATAGATGCTTTCACTGATGAGCTTTGTATTCATGTACTTATGATAGCTACCTCAGGCCATGCAGGAAGCACTGGGGTTGGGGTGGTGCTCTGATAACATTGGAAGGTGGTCGTTTTCTCTTTCAAATCTGACAGTAGTTGAGAAATTAGAGAGAGACAAAGCTAGTCGGAGGTCAATGCGATTCTCTCTTCTTGCAAGCTCATCTCCTTACACAGGTGGCTTCCCAGCTGCTGTTATGTCTGCAGGGGAATCAGTTGCTGGCAGCCCTTGACACAGCTGGCAGCTCAATGCAGGAACAGAAGAGTCAGGTTCAACGTTACTAAATGGAAAGTGTCCACCTTGTCTGCTCAATCACTGTTCATCTTTAAATCTCCATTGTAAGAGACTTTGTTGGTGCTGCTCTTTAAATCAAGGCTGAGAATTCAAATCTCTTCTTCAAACTCGGATGCAAATACCTGAGATTTCTCTGTCCTGGAGACAAGTAAGCATCTATCATAAATGAATTAGCTGAAGAATTTTATTCATTATTAAAGCCAGCAATTGTTGTGAGCATTTAATGTAATATTTTGGAAAAAACTTTGGATTTTAGTCCACATTCACTTCACAGAAAAAAATAGTATAAAAATGTGGAAAGTATGGCATTTGTGTGAGGGTGAAATCACCTTTGAAATTAGTGGTAACTAGAACATTAACGGTAGCATTTAGTAGCATCCAGGTGATATAAAGACATTTGAGCATGCTAATTTTATTTATGTTCATAGTAAATATATATTCTAGATTCTTCATTGCTTACCTAGATTGTCATGTTTCTGTCAGATGTTTACTATCATGTTTTTAGAATTGTTGGAACAAATTAGCACAACACATTGACAGCCGTGATTTTTATCAACTGTCTAATTCATTGTTGGGATAGCTTGGGTTTCATAAATCTGTCTTTCTTTTACTTCAAAGGATGTCCATGATACTTGTTCACTTAAGGCTTGGAATACCATGCCACATGGTTGACACTGAAGTGCTAATAAGGACAGAACTCCTCTCAGGAATAAGCTTGTTCCTCACCTTATATCTCAAAATACCTCAGCATAAGTATTTTGCACATTTTGTGTCACGTATAATAAGAGCATCATGAATTGGCTCTAAGATACAGAGCATGAAATCCCACCATAATTAATTAGTGTTGTTATAGCAACAGTTTTTATAGCACTTCTAAACACCCAAACTACTCATTGGCACGGGGCACAGCGTCTGAACACTATTTTGCCAATTTCTTTTCAACCAGTCTCATTCTACCATTTTACCCAACTCTTTAAAAATTTTAATCATCTTTCCTCTCAACTTGGATAGCTTCCTTTTTGCAAGAATTTAGTAGTCAAACCTCAGCACAGCAGCAGATTTTAATATCAGTATGCTTGTGTGAATACTGAGAAGCCAGTGCGAGTTTTCTCTCCTGAAGAACAAGTACAGCAAGTCTTTTAGTGAAATGCAATTATTTTTTATTTAGGATTACTGCATAAGCCTAGAAATATCATGCCACATTCAATTACCCATCACTATTGCCTTGCGTACACAGTGTACCAATAAAAAGAAAATCATAATCATTTTCATTTATAGTGAAAATTTCCTCTTTATTTAAAAATTTATATTAATTTTGAAATTAGAGAACTATTCTATATAACATTTTTTAAATTTATAGGGCAGGAAGAAGGAGACAGACATACCCAGATGAATCATAAGTAACTGTAAAAGTAGGGTCTGACTTAGTCTCCACGTTGTCTAATTGGCAAACTGCTATGTCACAAACTCCCTCCTTTGGGACATTTCTACCACAGAAATAATTACGTTTTAAGCTGTAGAATAAATTTGAAGACAGCTTTATTCTAACACTTACTAAACAGATGATTACCTACTTAGTTATTGGTAGAAAGGACGAGCTAGTGACTTAGTGAACTGGGTTTCTGTCTATCCATTAAGGCATAGTATTAATTTCAACAGAAGCTGGATATTAGAGAGCCAAGAAAGAGGGAACTGTATGGAAAATTAAGCATTTGTAAAATACAGTTAAGATTGAAGGAAAAAAGTGGCATTAAACCAGTTTCTATAGAGAAACAGAACCAATAGTGTATTTGTGTTATAAGAGGAGATTCATTACAGTAGACTATACAATAAGGACTGGGTAGTTCAGTAAGAGAATGGTATTTGGCCATTCTGAGATAGAAGCATTTCATCCTTCTGAGAAGCTCATGAAGACAAATGTAAACAACTTAAAATAGTATCATATACGTGTTTTATCTCCTGATAAATTGTGTCAAAAAACAAAGGGCTTGCTTATTTTGCAGAAGACACATGTTAGTGTGTGTTAGGTCTAAAGTGTGTCCCCAAACGGCAGTATTGCTGGCAATTTCCTAAATGAAAGCCTAGGTTCAGCTCAGGCTGGATTCTGACCAGAAGGATTGCTACCTAAACTGAGCATCCCTTAGAATCCTTGTAAAGTAGGCTTCCATTCACCAGGAAAACCATTGCTTCCCTTTCCCACTCCACCCTGTCAACAACGTCCTTTAATGGAGTATCTAGTTCCCTGTTTACTCAGATAAGCCTCAATCAGTTTGGAGTGTTCCCTCCATCACTTCTTTAACTCAAAGGCTGTTCTGGTTAACCGGGTCCCTTCCATGGAAACCAGCTCCCCAAAATCTTGCAAGTCTTTTCAAAGTATTTGCTGTTCTCTCTGCCCAGGAATGGACAGCCCAGCAGTTTGATTTCCCCCAGTAAATCCATCTTTTTTTTTTTTTTCCATGAAGGGTCCAGTTCGTTGGTTTCACTTTGATCTCAATTACAGTTTGATTCCCAGCACCCACATCAGGAGGATAACAGCACCTTGAAAATACAGTTTCCAAAGATCTATTATTCTCTTCTATCTTCTACTGGTCGCTGAATGCATGTGGCTCACAGGGAGGCACACAGAACTCTTAAAACAAAGAAATAAATCCTTTACAAGAAATACAGCTGATACTGAACTTTTAAATGTATTCATTATTTAATAGTTCAAATAGCTTAGATTATTTTAAACTCAGGAAAACATATCAACAATCTCAATGTTGTCAATTTATTGCATAAAAGTGATCTTAACTACTGAAAAGCAAATGTATTTTCATTCAAATATTTGAAAATTATTGACTTTGTTATTAAATTCATACTCAAATAATAAAAAATATAATTTAATTACCTTAAAAGATACATCATTATATTTATTTGATATAAATATATATTATAATATAAATAAATATTTTGTTTTTACTTTAAACTTTAAAAACGTTTTTGTTAATTCAGAATTTCAGACATGTGAACATTTTGATTAACTTCTCCCCAATTCTTTCCCCTTCAATTATGTGTTCATAGTTGAACACATGTTCAATTTTTTAAAAATTTTTAACTCATGCAGTCTACTTAGTGCTACCAGTCAGTTTCTCGTCTCTCTCTCTCTCTCTCTGTGTGTGTGTGTGTGTGTGTGTGTGTGTGTGTGTGTGTGTGTGTGTTTATATCGTGGAGCACTGCTGGTCTCTCATGGGGGCACATGTCCCTGAAGAAAACTGTTTTGCCCTCTGCCTGCAGCCCTCAGTTGCCAATGATTTTCCTTCTGTTGTTATTTCCTGTCCTTACCCTTCCTCCATTCAGCGATTCATGTCTGGCTGATCTAGTGTGAGTCTTGTGTATGCAGTCATTGCTTCTGTCAGTGCATACATGAAACTGTCCCATTGATACTGGCAAACATTATCTTTTTTTTTTGAAGATTTATTTATTATGTATAGTGTTCTGTCTAGAGATCTCGTGCCAGATCTCATTACAGATGGCTGTGAGCCACCATGTAGTTGTTGGAATTGAACTCAGGACCTCTGGAAGAGCAGTCAATGCTCTTAACCTCTGAGCCACCTCTTCAGCCTGCAAACATTATCTTAATGTAGTCTTGCACTGCCTCTGTCTATACAATCTTCCCACCCTTCTTCTGCAATGATCCCTGATCCTTGAGAGGAAAGGATATGATAAAGATATCCCATTTAAGCCAGGGCAGTCTATTATGTCTTATTCTTTGCATGTTGACCAGTCCAATGTCTCTGTGTTAATTATCATCTACTGTAAAAACAAGCTTCTCTGATGATTGTTGAAAAGTTCATTTATTATGGGTATAGCAATAAGTCATTAAAAGCCAGTTTTGCCAGGTAGTGGTGGCTCACGCCTTTAATCCCAGCACTCAGGAGGCAGAGCCAGGCAGATCTCTGTGAGTTCGGGGTCAGCCTGGTCTACTAAGCAAGATCCAGGACAGGCACCAAAACCACACAGAAAAAGTAATAATAATAATAATAAAAAAGAATGAATCAGTTTAACACAATGTCAATCTAAAAGTATATTAATAATAGGCTTCCTCCAGGCCATGTGACCTACCTAGCCACAAGTTAATTGCCTTGATAATGGTATCACTCATGGGTTTCAATTGTAGAGGTGGCCTTAAATCCAATCAGAAAGTGATGATTACTCCTATAGTACTCTTGCCATTATTTTGACAGTGGGCATATTTTACCAAGTTCATCAGTTTGGCAGTTTGCAGCATTCACAGAGATTAAGACTGATGAGCTGGGCGTGGTGGCACATGCCTTTAACCCCAGCACTTGGGAGCTCGGGAGGCAGAGGCAGGCAGATCTCTGTGAGTTCGAGGCCAGCCTTGGCTACCAAGTGAGATCCAGGAAAGGCGCAAAGCTACACAGAGAAACCCTGTCTCGAAATTGAAAAACCAAAAAAAAAAAAAAAAAAAAAAAGACTGATGATTATTTTCCTTTCCTCCAAGAGAAGAGTACCCATAGCACCTTTCAACACTATGACAGCTAGCCAGTAGGAATGAAGCTTTCAGATCAGTACCAGCTTGACATCTCTATGTTTATTGGTTTAAATATCTTGTGTCTTCATAAATAGGGTCTCATCATCAAGTTCTGGAACATAATCAGAACACTGGTATTTGGGAGCTTTATGGTACCTCACTGGCTTACAATTCCAAAAGATTTATACCATATATATCACAGGGCATTGCATTTAATAAGCTTATGGTGTCTGGGAAAGACAGTTCCCTCTGTTATAGAATAATTCTATTTAAAATCATTTGTGTATGTATATGTATACATATTTAGTTTTCATAGAACTTTTTCAAAGATGTTTACTCGTAGTTATCCCTCATCATAACAACTCTTCTATCCTGTGCTCCTATGCCCAGTATAAGCATTCTTGCTACGTTATTCTTCATTCACCTTCATACCTCCTATGCTCTACTTTCTGTCCCATGGACCCTCACCATGCCTCCATACTAGTGTCATGACCTCTATCAACATTCCTGTTTAAACATACACATGAAAAGTTTCAAAGCTTGTAGCAGGGTCCTTTGTTGTTGTTCCCTTTGGGGGTGGGGGCCAAGCAGGCACAGAGTCAAACCACACAGACTCTGGGAGAATGTCCAAACAACAAGCTCAGTTTATTCAGGAAGAGGCAAGCCTTATATACCCTCCACCCCACCCTGGGGGAGGTCTGATGAATATGCATCTGCTGGTGTGACATGGCTGCCTCTCATTGGTCCAGGTCATCTCCAGATCATGTTTCAGCTGCTGTTGCTAAGACCACCAGGCAGACCCAGACTGGCTCTCAGAAAGTATCTTTTTTACTTGTTTGGGCCGTGTGGCCCTCAAGCCCCTTAGGGATGAGTCATCCCATAAAAGCTGACATCAACATGTGAGATAAAAATCTGCTGTTTCATCTTTCTGAGTCTGGTTTACCTCAGCCAAAGAGATTGTGTCCAGCTCTGTATGTTTACCTTCACATTTCACAATTGCATTTTTTAAACAGTTGAATGACATTCCACTGCATTAAATGGACCACATTTTGCTGTCCATTCATCAGCTGATGGACATGTGGGCTGTTTTCATTTCCTGGTTCTCATGAATAAAGCAGCAATTAACATGGATGAGAAGGTTCTGTAGGATACAGAGTCCATTGGTCCTATACCAAGAATGATATAGCTATAGATCTGTGGTAAATCACTTTTTTAAAGGAATTTTCCTACTAATTCTAATAGTGACTGTTTATACTCATCAAAATCAAACCAATGTCCTCTTACCCCCTCAAATCAACAGTAGCATTTTTAGTTATTTATTTATCTTAGCCATATGAAATGAGATAAAGAAAAATATCCAAGTAGTTTTAAATTGCATTTTAATTTACAAAAAATTTCATTATTTAATTTTTTTCTCATCACTTGGCCTTTCTTCTTTTGAGAACTCTCTGGTTAGGTGCATGGCAAAAATTTCACTGTGGTTGTTTGATATTGGTCAGAGTAGTGGTCTGGTTATTATATTTTGAATTAATATACAAAATTATGTTATATATATGATCATAGATATATGAAATGAAAGTAGAATCTAGAATCTATGGAAGAAAGAGGAATTAGAAGAAGAGTATAGAGAGAGAAGAAAATTGAGATGGTGTTATGTGATAAAAGTACATGGTATATTTGAATGAAATTATCTCCATAAGACCCCTAAATATATACTATATACATACACAAGTAAAATTTTTTGAAAAATGAAGTAACACTACCGATTAGTGTGAGCTGCTTTTCATCATGTGCATGTTTTAAAATATTATAGGACTTCAAAAACTAGCATAGGATGAATACTTAAAGCAAAAACCAAGTGCATTCAAATTTTGTTTGATGTAAAATTCAGGCTGCCCAAACAAATGGAGTCCACACAGGTGCAATTTTATGATTCTTAATTTTGTGCTCTTTTATGACTAGGCAATTTCCATAACCTATTTTACAAACATACTTAACATCAAGAATTTTCTGTGAAAGATCTCAGGATATTCTACTCAGAACACTAATCCCATCTCATGAAGTTTTTTAAACATGATAAAAACTAAGACGATGACAGATATGTGGAGTTCCTAGACCACCCCATTCCTTCTTTTCAAGAACAGTAACTGAACCATAGAATTCTCCAATTTTCTTGAACAGCAGGTCATAAGAACCACAAGCTACTGTGACACTATTGTTATTTTGTCATAGATTCTTCATAAATGTCTCCTTCCTCACCTAACTGCTAAAAATGTGGGGATTTTTCTATTCCTTCTGGAGTGTTTTTTCCCACAAAAGCCACTGTATTAAATAAAACTTGATAAATACATCATTATGCTTTTTATAGTTAATTTTCTTTTTTAATTTTTATTTGTGCACCCAGCCAGTGACACTAACTGGACAGAGGAGACCTCTCTTATTTTCATAATCATTGAAAATAGACCCTGATAATACATTAAATTTAATATTTGTATTTTCAGAGATATTATTAGTTATTTTTGTATTTGAAATAAAAAATTGTCATAGAAAAGTACCCTATAATAACTATGTTTAAATGTTACTAAACCACCAAAATGTAATTGGCAATCTACTGAAACCTTTTTGGTATTCTGATGAAATTACAATGTTTCCAATTATTTAATAAGACTAAGGAAAAATAATTTTAAAATGAAACTACACATTTATATATAAAACAGTTTAATAACATCTGTTGTTTTAATGACATATCATTAAGTAATATTATTATTCATGTATAGATTTATTGATGCTATTTATTGCTCTATGTATTTTCATGGGGAGATGTAAACAAATACCTATTCACCACAGATAAAACAATAAAAAAGACCAAAGCCCCCTGACCCACACAAAACAAAACAAAATAATTCCGCCCTACCTTAGTCTAGCTTGGTGAACCAATATATTTTTTGGAGTTACTAAAGTAATCATGGACAAATCAAAGGTAGCCACATTACTGGAAAGACCACTCCAGTTAGTGTGACGACTGATGAAGGCTGCGTCCAAGGAGATCGTTAATAAACTTACAAGAAACTCAGCAGTCTCTTCTACACCTATAATTGATTTCTGCTTATATAAGCTTGGGAGGAACCTTCAGTACATTTACATGATGGAGTATTACTCACTTGTTAAAAAATAATGATTTCATAAAATTTTCAGGCAAGTGGATGGATCTAGGAAAAAAAAATCATCCTGAGGAAAACCCCAGACCCAGAAAGACAAAAATGGGTATACACTCAAAAGTGGTCATTTGCTGTTAAGTAAAGGATAATCATGTAATAATCCACAGGCCCACTAAGACTAAATAAGAAGTAGGGCTCAAAGCAGGGGAAGGTCCATAAATCTTCCTGGGAAGGGGAAATAGAATAGATTTTGCCAATGGACTAGATGGTTGGGGATGGGAGGAGGAAGGATCAGGTGGGGAGAGGGCAGATATATGGAGGGAGAGAATACAGGGAGAGATGACTGGAATTGGGGCAAATTTCAGGGATGGTGTGAACACCTAGTACAGAGGAAACTCCCTGGAATCTACCCATGTGACCCTAGCGAAGACTTCTAGTAATGGGAGTATAAAGCATGAACTGGCCATCTGCTATTACCAGGCAAGGCAGTGGTAGGACTGAGACATCAACCTAGATACAAAAGCTTTGATCTAAAATTTGACCTGCCTGAAGGATGTGCTGGGGTAAAGGTGGTGCAGAACTTCTGGGAGTATCAAACCAATGACTGATCCAACTTGAGGCTCATACCACAAGAGGGAGCCCACACCTGATACCACCTGGATAGCCAAGTGCTAGAGGATGGATAGCCCAGAGACCTAGGATAGAACCAAACATGACTGGAAAAAAGTCAATAAAATGATTCCTAATGATATTATGCTATACTGAAAGATTGGAGCCTAGCTCAATATTGTCATCAGAGAGGCTTCATCCAGTAACTGATGGGAGTACATACAGGGATCCATAGACACATACTAGGCAGAGCTTGGGGAACCCCATGGAAGATGGAGAAGAAGGACTGCAGGAGCCAGAGGGATAAAGGACCCCATGAGAACATGGCCCACAGAATCATGTCAGCCGTACTCATTGGGGCTCACAGACACTGAAGTGACAAAGCCAGACCCTTTATAAGTAGAGGCAGGGCATCTGAGTATATGTTATGGTTGTGTAGCTTGGTGTTCTTGTGGAACTTCTAATGACAGAGTGAGGGTGTCTCTACTCTTTTGCCTGAGCTTGGGACTCTGTTCCTTCTACTAGGTTGCCTCATCCAACCTTAATATGGCAGTTTGTGTCTAGTCTTAATGTAACTTGCTGTGTTATGTTTGATATCCCTGGGAAGCCTGCTCTTTTCTGAAGGGTAAGAGAAGAGGAGTGAATCTAGGGAAGAGGGAAAACAAGAGGTGTTGTGGGAGGCGGGGAGGGGGCTGGGAAGGATGGAAGGAGGGGAAACAAACCAACAAATAAATAAGAATCTCCTAACTTTTGAACTTTTTGGAGTACTTTCCTCACATGACTTTTCTGAACTTTGTGAGTTTCCTTGGCTCCCTGACTTATGACCCTCCATTCTCTCCCCATGAGTGACTGAATTTTGAAGAAGCAGCTCTATAACCTTTGCATAATCTAGAATTCTTCAAATTAGCAATTATAAAACATGATAATTCCCCTAGCTCATTTAGTAGCTCACATCTTAAATCTTTTCCATTTGATTTAATGTTCCTAAGTCTCAGTTTTCTCATATTTATTTATTCTATATCAGATAAAATAAATATCATTTAGCTTTCAAATTCTACTCAATCTTTTTCAGTCTTTTAATCACTAATAAAAAATGTCAGCTGTTCTATATACTTCCTGTGAAGTAAAATGCATTAGAAATGCCAAATTCAAGCCCAAAATGAGTAACATCAAAAATTAAGGGAAAGAATTTCACTTTAATTCATCATCTGCAGGGTAATCAATAATCTAAAGCACTGAGAGAGACCAGTTGCTTAGAAACAGTGTAAAAGCATGGCAGAGGCAGCATGACTCCTAATAAAAAGGAATTTAAAGTGAATGGAAGTTGGTAGTTGAGTATGTAAACAGAGGTTGTGACTAGCCCAGGAGGGCACTTAAAAGAAAGATAAATAGATCAATGGAAAGTTACCTTAACAATCAAGGAATAACTGTAGGAAAAGGAGTTTAAAGGCTTTCAGATAGTTGATGTCCTTGACATTCATCAGAACCATCAGGGTTCAACTAAGAAAGTAACAAACAGGGATTGCATACATAAATAGAGAAAGAGGGAATCATTCCTGAGGAATAGTGTGCAAAATACTCTTATCTATAACAAGAGTAAACGGGAAGATAGGAAAAAAAATAATCAAAACCTTTTCCCTCCTAGAGTAAAGAAATGAAAACACATAGAGACATGGGACAGGGGGAGGGGAGGGTTGCAATTAGTAATGTGTCATTTCTTTCACAGGAGGCTGTGAGTAGCTCCTTTTCATGTGTTCTTTACAAGTGTGGTTGCCTTCCTGAAGCCTGTAGTCTTAAGTTTTTCTGTCCTGACCACCCTCTCCTTGTCCTGGCAGATGCTTCCAAATCAGCACACAGATACTTAATATTATTTATAAATGCTTGGTCAATAGCTCAAGCTTGTTTCTAGCTAGCTCATACATGTATATTAAAGCATATTTCTGTATATGCTTTGCCACATGGTGCATTGTGCATGCTTGTTACTTCATTTTCTACATATCCTGCTTGCTCAGTGGCTGGCTGGCATCTCCTCTGACTCTGCCCTCCTTCTTCCCATCATTCTCAGTTTGGCTTTCCCACCTAACTTCCTGCCCAGCCACTGGCCTGTCAGCTTCTTATTAATCAATGAGATTAATACATAATCACAGTGTACAGAAGGCTTATTTGATAGTATTGTTCCCTTTTTGTCTAATTAAAAAGAATTTTAACTTTATCATAGTACGATTATATACAAGAAAAAGTTATTAAGAATATACAGTCTATTTGAATTTGTCAAAATTAGAGAACATATTCAATTATCTATCTTATCTTGGTGAGTCTAAAATTTCACATCTAATTTATCTTTTATCATAACTAAGAAAAACTGTAACTATGACTATGTCCTCTTCAAATCTGACAAAGCCCCCAGGAGGGTGAAATATTGCCTAACTACAGGGAAGTTGTGCTGCCTGGACAGTCACTCAAACTTCCTCTGCAATGTTGGGACATTCAACTCTGGCCTACCCACCTAGTATTGGTGCCTAGCCTAATATCATCAGAGAGGCTTCTGCCTGTCAGCTGATGGGAGCATCTGGAGAGACCCACAGCCAAATTAGGCAGAGAGAGAGAGAGCAGACTTTCATTAGGTCCCTCTTTTTGGAACTTGGGGAAATCCACAGAAAAGGGAGAGGAAGAATTGTAGGAGCCAGAGGGGTTGAGGACACCAGTAGAACATGTCCCATGGACTTCAACTAAGAAAAGGCATAACGGGGACAACAGAGATTGAAGCAGTAGTCATGGTAGTCCTGGAGCCTATATGGGTCTACACTAAATCCTCTGCATATAAGTTATGGTTGCTAGATTGGTGTGTTTGTGGGACTCCTAACAGCGAGAATGGGCTGTCTCTGACTCTTATCTGCTCTTGTTACTTTTTTCCTCCTCCTGGGTTGGTTATCCCAGCCTCAACATGAGGGTTTGTGCCTTTTCTTATTATATCTTTTGATGCTGTGTTCATCATGTGTTATATCCCTGGGAGGCCTGCTCTTTTTAGAAGTGAAAGGAGAGGAGGAGTAGATCTGGGGGAGAGGGCTAAGTGGGGGGGGGCAGTGAGTGGGAGCAGTGGGGGCAGGGAGAACTGTGGTAGGGATATACTGAAAACAGACCAGCAAAAACAAATTCCAATTACTGCTGCTTTAGTCTTTGCCTATTGAATTTATCTTCCTTAAATCGAGCTAAGTTTTGATTCTTTAATTAGTAAACAATGAAAAAGACAAAAAAAAAATGAACATGAACTCAACATAGCAATCCCTGTATCTAATGTATCTGATGTAATAATCATGAAAACGCTTGCCTGGCTCACTTAGTTATCCTGAGTATTTGTTTGTTTTCAATAGAAAAAACTTCATCAGAGGTTCCAGCTGAACTATCTTCACACATCGAATGTATTACCCAAACAAAGGGACACAACTGTACTCATTTGGGGGAAACATTTTGGAATATCATGTGTTCAAGTTTGTGTTTACGTTGTTTCTTTACGCTGATTCTGAAGACTTAAAATTCTACAGATACAGGAACATATCTGAATGGGTCTGTGTTCTCCAAATGACAACATGGAAATAGCCTTGTTTTCATGGTACAGTTCATTAAACATTTATTATAGTCAAGAATCTATTTATGAAGATTTATTAAAGCAGTGATCTAGGTACTTTAAGGCTGAGAAGCACAAATTAGTGCTGTTATGCTTCATACATTCAATGTCACTGAAAAACTGAGTGATAGCTCTTAAGAAAATCCAGTACAAATGTTCAAAAATTAAGCAGAAATTATTTGGATTATGGGATATTTGAATCATTTGCACATGTAACTTTTATTTGTTGGCTTATAATTTTATTTAAAGACTCCCCTTCCCCCCAAAGCAGTGACATCTGATTAAAAGAGTAAATGTTAGAAAATGTTAGTGACCTCTGGAAGGAATGAAGATGTTCTGGGCATTGTTTGTTGGTTTGAAATTTTCCATGAATACATACATAACCAAACAAACAAACAAAAAAAAAAAAAGTCTTAAGCTCCAGGAGTCCAATCGGCGAGAGAGAGAAGGGATTATATGAGCAAGAGATATTGAGACCATGATTGGAAAAAGCACAGAGACAAATAGCCAAACTAGTGGAAACACATGAACTGTGAACCAATAGCTGAGGAGCCCCCATGAAACTGGACCAGGCCCTCTGGATAAGTGAGACAGTTGTTTAACTTGATCTGTTTAGGAGGCCCCCAGGCAGTGGAACGGGGACCTGTCCTTGGTGCATGAGCTGGCTTTTTGGAACCTAGGGCCTATGCTGAGACACTTTGCTCAGCCTTGGTATAGGGAAGAGGGGACTGGACCTGCCTGAGCAGAGTCTACCAGGCTGGGCTGACTTCCCAGGGGAGAACTTGCCCTGGAGGAGGTGGGAATGGGGGGTGGGTTGAGGGGGGAGGGCTGGAGATTGGGAGGAGGGAGGAGAGGGGAATCTGTGGCTGATATGTAAAATTAAATTAATTAGAAAATAAAAATATTTATAAAAAATCTTCACAACAAGAAATTCCAAGTTCATCCTGAGCAATGGAGATTTATCCAAAAATCTCAATACTGAGACAAAAACATGAACATTACTTATATTAATACAGGAAAGTAATGGCTTATAATGCATGTGTTGGTTGCACAAACATCTCCCAGGAGCCCTAGAAATATTATTTTCAAACATCACTAAAAATGATAAATCAATACATAAAGTTAAAGCCTACTACACATGAAGTTTGATACCTACCTACATTTAAAAGACATACAATTTCAGGAAAAGAGTGACTAAGAGATATCTTGAGTTGTCAATCCCCTTTAAATATGAGCATACAAGTTATAGTAATTGACATAGTATTTGTGTAGGATAGAGCAGTTTGGATAATTCAGGCAAAGTTTTCAATCATACTTACTTAGATTTAGATAATAGGATGTACCTGTGGAGATGTCTAGGCAAAAGGTGGGAAATACAATTTCTAAGTTATAACTTGAATGACAATCAGAAGAGCTAGAAAAATGACTCAGTGACTCAGAACACACACTATTAAAGTATTAGAACCTGAGTTTGAATTCTAAACTCCCACATAAAAAACCATATACACCCCTGTAACCCCAAAGCCCAGGCAAGAGACAGCAGATGTCCTCTGGAGCTATCTTTCTCTCAATTTAGCTTCACGTTCATCCTGTCTCAAAGAAATACAGTACAGATTGATAAAGCAAGATTCCTTTCTTTCTCCTCTGGCCTCTATACAAACACCTACACACACATACAGATCAAGGTTTAAAATAACAGGGAAATTCATATTATGTTTGGTTTTGTTATAACTATGCATACTTTTACTCCAGAATAGTAAAAATAAAAGTTTAGAAGAGCTACATGCAAATTAGTAGGAATGTTTATGAATGAACCATCTTGACATAACTAAATACAGTGAAATAATTTCTGTTTTCTTTACAGATGAAAAGGTGATAAATACATTTTGCATAATAAATAATCTGTTTGAGGTGTATGAAAAGGAAAACCTAATTCTACTGAGAGTAAAAAAGTGTGGGTGAGCTAAGAAGAAATGAGTAGAAGAGTTGGGAGCAATTGTAAAAAAATGATGGTATGAATTAGAAAGCAGGAACACAGGGTGTATTGAATTGTCATTCAACATTTTCTATAGAAGTGTCAATCAATCCTGAAACTAAAGAGAAAAAAATGAATAAACTTAATTCTATAATTTATTTACCCATAAGATCAATATGCTAAATAGATCAGAAAATTATGCATCAAAAATAATGTTAATTTTGTCAGGATCTAAGACATTAGTCCTGTGGTTTCCTATAGCTCATGTGGCTAAATTAGAAAACTGGAACCAAAGACACTTTTTGTTTTCTATGTTATAATTCAAATTCTTCTTGCTTTCTGTAAAATGAAATTTCCAGATTTTTTATTAAATACCTGTGCATCATTAACAATTTATGGTAAGTGTATATGTACCTAGTACACTGAATATATATGTATATCTTTCACAACCATGTTTGAGGTTGCAACATAGGATACAATAAATAAATATTGGTTGTTAATGAAAAAAATTTCATCAAATGTTCCTTGATGATATTCATAATTTAATTAGATAGACATTGCACAGAAAAGATGTGAAAGAACACAGGCTCAGTCTCCAGACTTTATACTGCCTAGATATCAACTTACATTTTTCACATATTTTAAGAGAATTTAAAGGCATAGTAATCATTGCTCAAACAATGCCTACCATAATCTAATGGGACATGGTTACACAAGCATAATGATTTCCCTGAGACTGATTGCATTGTTTAAAAGAATAGTGAAAATTGTAAGAAATCATTCATTTTGAAAGATAAAAATTGTGCTGTGTTGCTCTATCACAAATTAATTATCATTAATGCTGTGGGATGTTCTGTATTGCAAATGTGTTGCTAATGAAACACTGATTGGCCAGTGGCTAGGCAGGAAGTATAGACGGGACTAACAGAGAGAATAAAAAGAACAGGAAGGTGGAGGGAGTCTCTGCCAGCCACCGCCAGGACAAGCAGCATGTAAAGATGCCGGTAAGCCACGAGCCATGTGGCAAGGTATAGATTTATGGAAATGGATTAATTTAAGCTATAAGGACAGTTAGCAAGAAGCCTGCCACGGCCATACAGTTTGTAAGTAATATAAGCCTCTGTGTTTACTTGGTTGGCTCTGAGCGGCTATGGGACTGGCAGGTGAAAGAGATTTATCCTGACCGTGGGCCAGGCAGGAAAACTCTAGCTACACATTAAATCAAAAAATAATTAATTAGGCTGGTGAGATGGGTTACTGGCTAAAGACACTTCCTGTCAAAACTGGTGACTTGTGTTCAATAACCAAGTTGGACACTGTGGAAGGGAAGAGACAACTGCCTCCTTCAAGTTATCATTTGACCTCCACATTGACTTCCACAAGTGCCTGAGGGGGGGGGGGGAGAGAGAGAGAGAGAGAGAGAGAAACAGACAGAGACAGTGAGACCTACAGAGACAGAGGCAGAGAGAGGAGGTAGGATGATTCCCCAGAGTTCAAAGGCAGCCAGGGTTTCACAATGAGTTTAAAGACTCTCTGTGACATAGAGTGACAACATGTCTGAAGAGATAATGAAAGAAAAGAGAAAGAAAGAAAGAAAGAAAGAAAGAAAGAAAGAAAGAAAGAAAGAAAGAAAGAAAGAAAAGAAGGGAAGAAAGAAAGAAAGAAAAGAAGGGAAGAAAAGAAGGGAAGAGAGAAAAGAGAGTTGAAGGAATAAAGGAAGGAAAAAGGAAGAGAGAGATTAATGATTTCAAATATCTATACTTGTATCAGAAAAGAAAATTAAAATTATAACTTATAAAATCTGAATACTCTGCCAGGCGTGGTGGTGCATGCCTTTAATCCCAGCACTAGGGAGGCAGAGGCAGGCAGATCTCTGTGAGTTCAAGGCCAGCCTGGGCTACCAAGTGAGTTCCAGGAAAGGCACAAAGCTACACAGGGAAACCCTGTCTCAAAAAACCAAAATTAAAAAAAAAAAAAATCTGAGTAGTAGCTAAGTCCTAGAATTCTGTTTTTCAAGGAATCTTTCCACTCACCAGGCAATGATGGAAACACTGGATGACTTAGAAGAAATATCTTCACTCTGTACCAAAAATTCCAATTAGCATAATACTTCAAATTGTTTTTTGAAAATCAGTCAGATTCCTATTTTGCAGGACAGTGAGATCATTACAATAAAAGTATAAAGTACATAAATCAGTGAGCGAACTACAGTGTTCCTGACTGCACATCTGGTAAATGTGGGCCAAACTATTCTGTAAGAACTAATGTAGACTCAGTCGGACAAGGGAATCTGTGGCTGATAGGTAGAACTGAATGGTATTGTAAAATAAAATAAAATAAAATAAAATACAAATAAAAATAAATAATTAAAAAGTGCCCATACATGTAAATTCACAAGACAAAATGTCATTAAGTTTTAATCCCTTTAAAAATATACTTTTTTTTTTTTGGTTTTTCGAGACAGGGTTTCTCTATGTGGCTTTGTGCCTTTCCTGGAGCTCACTTGGTAGCCAAGGCTGGCCTCGAACTCACAGAGATCCACCTGGCTCTGCCTCCTGAGTGCTGGGATTAAAGGCGTGCGCCACCAACGCCCGGCAAAATATACTATTTCTTGGAATGCCAAAAAAAAAAGAACTAATGTAATTATAAGATCTCTATTTTTTCTTCATATAGTGTGAATAAAGAGTAAAATAGAGTTCTTCAGCTTCCTAAAAAGGCATGAAAGATTTGCCTGTGTCATTTTGCTGTCATCTTAAATCACATGTCCCTATTGTCCATCTAGGCTTCTGGAGATTTTCTTGTCAAACATGAGTGCACTTGTAAGGTCAAATAAATATATGACAGAAAACTATAATTAGTGACCCTTAAAGTGATTGAATATTGTATGCACATGCATCCTGGTGATCACAGAAGTTAACTACATTATTATAAAGGGCAAGAGAGTAGAGAACACATTAGCAGTGACTCTCTGGCTGTGACAGACATTGAACTAGTGTCCCAATTGTGATCTGTGTCTCACTCCTGAAAAGTATATTGTTACACTTCTAAAAACTTGATGCCAATTACCTGCAAACTAAACACAGTTCATTTTCACAACCAGCATATATCTGTTCATATTTATGTGTATTAATATGTATATATTTATACATGTATGTACTCATTCTTTAGTAAGCATTGCAAAATGCAGGCAGGCCACAGACTAAAAGTCTAGTAGTTGAAGTAGTAAGTCATTCAAAGAATGAATTCATCTCAAAAGAACTTTACATGCAAACAATAGGAATAAGCCACAGGTACCATCATTCCCTGATACCCACTCTTTGAAATCTTTGTCTTTCAGCTTAACTTTTGACAAGAAGTTTTGGTAATCCATACTTGGTTCCTTATAAACTGAGACTAAGTTGTACAAGGCTCTAGAGTTTCAGTATTATTTCTGGATTAGTTAATATACTTGACACCTGATCTTAGCAACAACTGTGATAGTCACCTGAAGAGAAGATACACTTTCAAAGGAAATGATGTAATGGAGATCAATGTTAATAAGATGGTTAGCATATAACACGGGCATTAAAGTTATAGTGATTATGAAAACTCCTGGGCCTATCTGTGCTTTTGTGGAGATGATGACTTTCCCACAATGACAGTGTGAGGCAGAGTTTTACAAATGAAGCACATAGATGTGACTGTGTTCTTGGAGAACACACAGCACTTCACATAGCATTTTCACTGTTTGGAAATTAAGATCCTTTTGATCTCCTGTGTTCACTGCTGGCCGTTCATCCTCTTTTGCCATTGAACTTTCACCTGCTTCGTATTGTCTGTTCAACATTGCATAGATATGCTCTGACAAGTACAGAAGACAGATCAGGAAACAATCTGGCCATTCACAAACTATATCTAAAGTGACATTTTGTACTTATATTGAAACTGAAACCAATCAGTCTAATTTTTTTGTTATGAAAGTATTAGTGTCCAGTTTCACATATAAAGCCAGACTCTAAGAATTTTCTATAAAGAATAAATGAGTTACTTTCAGCAACTTATGTGCACTGAATGATTATACAAACTATTTAATATAAAGACAAAAATAAATCTGAGGTTGAGGAAAAAGTTTACTGGGTATTGTACTTGTTGTCTAAGCATAAAGAAACAAGTTACATTATCAGAAGCTATATATAAAGGAACAAAGTTATATTGTCAGGACCTATATATATAAAGGATAGCAAAGAATGTACCTGCAACCCTGGCAGGGGAAAAAAAGAAGTCAGGAAACACACCCTCTGTTGAAGTCTGATGCACACACACACACACACACACACACACACACACACACACCACACACACACACAAACCAACCAATCAATTTGTTTGACTTCCTACAATATGCTTCATTCTCTGAATAAGGCACCATGCTGTGTTCAGATAGACCTTAGAATAACATCAAGGTTAAATCAAGGTTGAATGAGTTATAGGTTTTAAAAAACACCCTAAATATTGTGCTTCTTTTACGCTTGCTTTTTTTTTCACCTCTACAGTACAAATAGCATTGTTATTTTATTTCATCTAATTTAAAGAGTGGTACATTTGCCTTATTTGGCAGTAAAAAATAGAAAAGAGAATTATGATAATTTATCAGTACTATAATATATACTTAGTTAAATTGTATGTAATTTATATGTTATATTGTTAAATTCTATGTAATATAAATGGTATCTTTCAGCTTTTGAATTTTAATTTCTCTTCTGATTCACCTTCAGTTAGGCACATATTGTCATAGTTTTCATGAACAGATTAAATGTGGTTAATATGCATGATAATATCCTACAAATGCATTAACAATTTCCTAGCTTATTGTTGCATTTTATAATCAGAATCTATGAATATTTATTTGAGCACTACTAGTAATTTTCCATATGATTTTAGGGAATTGTCTCTATTCTAAACTTTATTAGCACAGTGGAAATACAAGCTTACAAATATTTTTTAGGTTGCAGATACACAGTAGATTCAAAATATGATGATTTACAAATATGATTCTGTCAGTAGTGAAAAATGCCTAAAGCTCATGGAATCTACATGGCTTTGTTAATTCAAAACCATTTTTGCCTATGTGAATGCCATTGAATGAGGAAGTCTCTCATGAGAATGAAGAAGGCAAAGAGCTTGAAAAATTCCTCTCATCCTTCATTGGGAAACTCTCTAAAGCAGGGCTTGGGCAGATGGGAAATTTCTAGTGTGACACATTATCTGCTCAGTTAATAAAAAGATTTTGATCTCGGAGACTGTCAATCCAGTTCCTTGCTTAAAGTAAACAGTGAAGGAAACAGCAAAGCACTTATTAAAATTCCACCCCAGTTGGCTCTGCTCCCAGTTCTCAAAACCAACATATAATGCCCACTGATTATTCAGATTATGTTTAAGACTGTTTTGTGTACGTTTTTGAAGTACTCCACTATAAATAGCCAATCTTGTTAATAAAATTACAAATCTTCCCTTTCAAATTCTTTTCATGCTGGATGAGTAAAGGTAATAATCGGCAAGAATCCTCACGGTGACATTTCTATTGATACAGGCTCTAAGTACTAAATTTGAGCTTCATCTGGCCCCTACAGTTTTGTGCATGACTATACAATATTGTAGTTGAGCTTAAAATCATTGCCTGTCAATCATTTCCAATGGACACTGATCTGTAATTCTGATATGTTAATCTATTCATTGAGGCAGTTGTTTGTAAAAACTATCTATATCCTTGAGATCTAGCTTTCTTTATTTTTTCTTCTTTTAAATAAGAGTCACCACTCAATTATTTTTAAAATAATTTCACTCCATATAATGTAAAAGAAAAAACTTCACTCAAGAAATATTTTCATTTGACAATCTTTTATAAATAGCTGTATAGTAGACATAGTAGGCTTCAGCACTCTACTTTTTATATTGTAAAGATTTTAATATTTTATTTCACTTGGATGTTTTGCGAATTGTTTGGGATATTAGAAAAATCACCCTTAAGTAGTATATACACATCAGAATTGTGGCACAAAATTATGTGATTTTTTTTTCTATCTGGGGACAGGCCACAAGAAATGACTGTTTAAAGACATCCAGCCTCAGGATTGCGGCCCCCATAATAGGTAAAGTAAATTGTGAAGACCTAGAGACATAGGTAATGTAGTAAGACATGCAAATGTAGAGCTGGCCTTTTCCCAGAAGCCAAATGCCAGTACAAACCCTGAACTTTTCCTTCCAAATTAGTAGGACTCTCATTTCCCTTTATTGGGTTTTATTCATGGGAAATATCTAAAGTGGTTTGTGTTTTATTTAATCATGTTTTAATTTGTTTTACTAATTTAAAAAATGTTCTAGAAGATATTTGGTCATAGAGTGAAAATTAAGATTATATGTATTGGTGATAAGAATAAAAGACCAAAAAGTTTTAGAAACCATTTATGTTTCAACTTGAAGAATTTTTATATGTAACTATGAATATTTATATTGTTAAAAGTTATAAAGTAGTTCATTTTTATTAAAAGTAGAGGTGTATTTTTTTCATATAATATATTTTTATCGCAATTTCCCTTCCCTCAACTTCTCCATGATCATCCCCACCACCTCACTCTTTCAACTCCAAGACTTCTTTCTCTCTTTTAAGAAAACAATCAGATAAAGAAAAAAGACAAACAATAAAACAAACCAAAAACTCTCCAAAAAGAAGGAGAAGGAGGAGGGGGAAAGGAGGAGGAAAGAAAGGAAAAAAACAAAAACAAAAACAAAGAAATACTGAACTAGCATGACAGGTATCCAAGTCACCATTGTTGATCAAATAGTGTATAACTTGGTTGGTGTTTACCTTTCTCTTCTGGTAGTGTGCAGAATAACTCCCAGTACCATGAACACTAGTCAGTAGTTGTGAGGGCTCTGGATAGGTATGAGCTGGACTTTTCCATGTTCAATGAAATATATCAGTTTTGTCTTCAGCAATAAGGACTTATCATTAATAGCCTTGGCAATAGTCTATGTTGTTTTTGGGTTACAATGGGCCCCTTTGACCAAAAGCTCAGGTCAATACAACCCATTCCTAGCATATAATACTTCATTTGGTGGTGAAAGATACCTACTTGAGACATTGTCTACCAATTATTTGGTGATTCTATTAGATTTTTTTCATATATTTTATAAAGCTTCTACTATAGTAGGTTTCCATATGACCTCTCAAATATTTCTCAGATTTAGATGCCCCATCCTGTATTTTCTCATGTAGACACCTCTTTACTCTACCTCTCCATTTAATTCTTCCAATCCAGTCTCTTCCCTATTTCTCTCTACCTGTATATTGTATTTTCCCTCTCTTGGGAAATCCTCTCCACCCTCCTGTCCCTTACTCTGCCCTAGCCTCTATTATTAATCCTATCCTAGTTATTCAAATAACAGCATGGATATTGAAGGATTAAAAGTTAACATTCACATATAAGAGAACATGCACCATTTCTGTCTTGCGGGGTCTAGGTTACCTCAAACAGGATATTTGTTTTGCTCTATTCATTTAGATTGGAATTTGCTGATTTTTTTTAAAAGAGTTAAATAGTATTCCATTGTATAAATCTTTTTCACCATTCATCTGTTGATGAACAGAGAGGCTGTTTCCATTTTCTGGGCATTATAAACAGAGAAGCAACAAACTTGGTTGAGCAACTATCTCTCTAGCAGACATAGTGCTCTTGTGGTATATGCCCAAGAGTGGTAAAGATGAATCTTGAGGTAGATTTATTTCTAGAATCCTAAGAAACAACCACTGATTTACATTGTAGCTGTACAAGTTTGGCCTTCTACTAGCAATGGATGAGTCTTCCCATTACAAATTCACCAGCATGAACTGACAGAATATTTTACTCTTTACCATTCTGATTCATGAAATATGAAATCTAAAAGTACTTTTGATGTGCATTTTCACAATAACTAAGGACATTGAACATTTCTTTACCATTATCTCAGCCATTTGTATATTATCTTCTGAAAACTGTTTAGTCAATCCAGACAGTGAAAGAATGATTATATATATATATATATGTATATTCCATACATGTATATATATGATACATATATATATATATATATATATATATATGACCTATAAAATCCATTCAGCTATGAGATAAACAGCTCAATTAAAACCTGTAAAGAAAACAGTAGATTAATACATTTGAACAGACACTTCAAAAAAAAATATTTGGTTTATAAACAGAACAAGGAGACATTGTGTACGATGGGCCAGAAAGATGTTAAGAGACAGAGATCAGGGAGTTTGCTGTGAGATTGTATCTTCATGTAATGTCAAAAGCTTTACCCATAAAGTTTCACTGTAACCACACAAACATGAGCTGAACAAGAATGACACCAACAAACATACCAAACAGGACAGGAAAATCCCACTGTCTCTCAACCTTAAACAAATAACTACAGCCAACTTAATAAACCTGAGTAAATGTTCTTCCCTATTAGAAGACATTGTCACTTATACCCTCTTTCTCTGTGGAATTTCATTTCTTTGTCTCTTGGTAGGAGATGAACATTGGCTGAACTGAGTTTGAGTAAACCATTTCAAAAAAGCTGATTGTGAAGGCCCACTCTAAATAGCTTAATCATTTTTTTTCTGTTTTCTTTTTCCTTTTTCTCTCCAGCATTGCCTGTTGGTTTCTTGCTTACCTGCCTCTCATTAATATTAATATTAGAACCTAGCACATTATAAGCAGTTGAGATGTATAGATGATATACATTAAGTGAGTTAGAATGTGAATGAGATCAATACATTTTCAATAAAACACAATGTAAAGTAGAACACTAATCAAGATATTGGTACAGTGACCAAGAACTATTAGAGGAAGCTTTACACTTATACAAAAGTCAGGATAATCTCCCCCAAAATTAATTTCTTTTTTCTGACACAAC
>CABHPQ010163759.1:0-35996 GCA_902168405.1 Peromyscus aztecus | reverse complement strand
ACACACACACACACACACACACACACAATTAGGTTTAAGAAGCAAATCAATACTTGTTACATAGTTTTGAGTTACTTTTAGAAAGAGAAAATTTGTTTTGAGTGTTAATTCTGTTTAATTAAAATGGTCAGTCATTAAAAGAAACAATCAGGATATTCAGTATTCAAATAATAGGATAATACTCTGTTCCTGATTTTGTTTGTGTAATGTATTTTAGAATAAATCCGTAATAGAACTTTTTGGAATATGTTTCAACTTAAAATAATAGCATCATTTATTTAATTATGATTTTTATTTAAGTAATGCTAATTGGAATCCCTTAATAAATTGCTCTTTTGTATGGTCACATTATTAACAATAGCTTAACTTCTGTCAAGTCTGAAATAAATCCCATGTTTCACAAAGCTGGAAAATGACTAATTGTGTGTGTGTGTGTGTGTGTGTGTGTGTGTGTGTGTGTGTACGTGAGCACATGCATGTTTTGTCTTAGATCTCAGCTATCCATTTATTCTCATGTAACCATTCATAAAACATTGGCAGTTACTATCCTCTCAAGTGTATAGTCTGAGCACATGCACATGTATTATGAATATACTTGTATGCTAACTCACAGTTTTGACAAAAAACAAGTTTTTAGTATCTGTAACATTTACACTCTACTTTTTCCATTTGACTTCGTCTTCTGACTACTGTCTGATAATCTGTCTTTGGGAAGCCTGGCTGGGTGTTTATTTTATTTCATTTTACTTTTATTCCTTGTTCATATATTACATCCCGACCACAGTTTCCTCTCCTTCCCTTCACCCCAGTCTCTCCCTTCCCACCTCTCCTCTCACCTAGATCCACACCCCCTTTGCTTCATTTCCCCTAGATCCATGCCCCCTCTGTTTCCCCTCAGAAAAGAGTGGGGCTCCCAAGGTCATGAACCAAGCATGGCATAATAGGTTACAATAAGACCAGTACATACCATAACATTAAGGCTGGATAAGACAATCCACTAGGAGGAAAAGTGTTCAATAAGCAGGCGAAAGAGTAAGCAATGCTCCCACTTCCACTGTTAGGAGTCCCACAAGAATATCAAGCTACTCAGCCATAATGTATATGTAGAAGATCTAAGTCAGACCATGCAGGCTCCCTGGTCTCCACCAGCCCTCAAAAGTCCAGGTGAATGGATTCTGTGGGCCTTGCTCTCATGGCTTTTCTGACCCCTCTGGTTCCTCAGATCTTTCCTACCCTCCTTTGCTGGGGATGCCTTTCTGTATGCTCTGATTGAATGATAAATAAAATGCTGATTGGCCAGTAGCCAGGCAGGAAGTATAGTATAGGCATGATAAGCAGAGAGGAGAATTCTGGGAACAGGAAGGCTGGGTCAGGAGTCGCCAGCCAGAGACAGAGGAAACATGATGTGAAAGTACCCGTAAGCCAGAAGCCACGTGGCAACTTATAGACTGATAGAAATGGGTTAATTTAAGATATAAGAGCTAGCTAATGAGAAGCCTGCCATGGCCATACAGTTTATAAGTGATATAAGCCTCTGTGTGTTTTCTTGGGTCTGGGAGGCTGCGGGCCCGGGTGGGACTGGAGAAAATTCGAGCTATACTCCTCTGCAGGACTCCCCTGAGCTCTACCTAATGTTTGACTGTGGGTCGCTATATCTTCGCCCACCAGTTGCTGGATGAAGTCTCTCTGGTTTCTTTGATGAGGATTCTGCTGGGCTCAGGTCCAAGAACACTCTACAGGCAAAACAAGCTGAAGACTGAAGGTTTTGTGGCTAGTTTGATGTCCCAATCCTTCCACTTGAGGCCTTGCCTGGGTATGGAAGATGGCCAGTTCAGGCTCCATGTCTCCCATTACTAGGAGTCCTCACTGGGGTTATTCCTGTAGATTCCATGGAGTTTCTATTGCAGCAGGTTTTCACCTCATCCCTGAAACTTTCCTGAATTCCAGTCATTTCTCCTAGTATTTTCTCCATTCCTACCCAGTTAATCCCTCCTGTTCTTCCAACTAGCTCCCAGGTCACCCAAAAAAATCTATTCTATATGCCCTTTGCGGTGAGATCCTTGAGATCCCTCTTAAGCCCTCTTTGTTATTTAGCCTCTCTGGGTTTGTGCATTGTAGCATGGTTATCTTTTACTTTGCAGCTAATATCTACTTACAAGTGAGCACATAGTAAGTTTTTCTCTCCGGGTCTGGCTTACCCTGCTCAGGATCATTTTTGTCAAGCTCCATCCATTTGTCTGAAAATTTCATGATGGCTTTGCTTGTAATAGCAGAGTAATACTCCGTTTGTATAAATGTATCACAGTTTCTTTATCCATTCTTTGGTTGGACATCTAGGTTATTTCCAGTTTCTGGCTATTATGAACAAAGTTGAACATTAGGATGGAGAATCCTTTGGATATATACCCAGGAGTTGTGTAGCTGGATCTTGAGGTAAATCTAATCCCAATTTTCTGAGAAACTGCCTTATTGATTTTCGAAGTAACTGTACAAGTTTGCACTTCCACCAGCACTGGAAGAATGTTCCCCTTGCTCCACATCCTTGTCAGCATGATCTGTCACTTGTGTTTTTGATCTTAGTCATTTTGACACATATAAGATGGAATCTCAAAGTCATTTTGATTTTCATTTCCCTGGTTGCTAGGGATATTAACCATTCCTTTCAGTGTTTCTCTGCCACTTTACTTTCTTCTGTTGAGAATTTGCTATTTAAATCAGTGACCCATTTTTAAAACTGGATTAGCTAGTTTTTTTTGTTTTGTTTTTTTTTTTTTTTTTGATGTCTAGTTACTTGAATTCTTTATATATTTTGGATATTAGCCCTCGGTCAGATGCGGCTTGGTAAAAATCTTTTCCCCTTCTGTGGGTTTCCATTTTGTCCTTTGACTTACAGAAGATTTTCTGTCCTGTGAGTCCCATTTATTAATTGTTGATCTTAGAGCTTGCACTATTTGTGTTCTATTCAGGAAGCTGGCTCCTGTGCCAATTCATTTAAGGCTATTCTTCAATTTCTCTTCTATCAGGGTCAATGTATCTGGTTTTATGTTGAGGTCTTTGATCCCTTTGGACTTGAGTTTGTGCAAGGTGATAGATATGGATCTATTTGCATTCTTCTACATAACAACATTCAGTTAGATAAGCACTGTTTGTTGAAGTTGCCTTCTTTTATTCCAGTGTATATTTCTGGCTTCTTTATAAAAAATGAAGTGTACATATGTTGTCCTGTTTTTAAATGGTTGCTGCCTTTTAAGCCACAGCTGTCTGAATCAGCAACTGCAACTCCACTGCTACCAGCAGAGGTTAGGCCACAAGAGCCATAGCCAGAGGGAAATCTGTTCCTTCCAGTTCCAGTTCACGAAAAGCTATGAAGGGAACTTAACCAAACCTCTCTCCCTCTAAAGAATTCAGGATTCAAAGGTTAAGGTGGAATTCTGCTCCTCAGAGAGGCTGAATAGCAAATAGCTCAACTTCTCTTCTTACTCTTGTCCTCCAAAAAGCCCTCATGCTTCTTCTCACCCTCCTTATAAACCCTTTCTCACCTGGCTCCTCCCTACCACTTCCTGTCAGCTAGTTGCTGACTCAGCAAACACATCTTTGCATCATTAAACAAACATTCCAGAGCATAAACAAAAGTAACACACCTTGAAATAATATTCTACAACATATATAGGTGTGTGGATTTACATCTGAGTCTTTGATTTAATTGCATTGATCCACCTGTCAGTTTTTGTTTCAATACCTTGAGGTTTTTATTGCTATAGCTCTGTAATACAGCTTGAAATCAGTGATGGTGATTCCTCTGGAAGTTCTTTTATTATATAGAATTGAGTTATCCTGAGTTTTTTTGTTTTTCCATATAAAGTTGAGTATTGTTCTGTCAAGGTATATAAGGAGTGTTGGAATTTTGTTAGGAATTGCATTGAATCTGTAGATTGCTTTTTTGGTAGGATGTCTATTTTTACTGTGTTAGTCCTTGAAGTGTGAAAATCTTTTTCCCACCTTTTACTCTGAGGTAATGTCTATACTTGATGTTGAGGTATGCTTCTTGTATGTAGCAGAAGGATGGATCTCTGCTGTGAATATCGCTCTGTATAAATAAAACACTGATTGGCCAGTAACCAGATAGGAAGTATAGGTGGGACTAACAGAGAGGAGAATTGAGGGAACAGGAAGGCAGAGGGAGAGACCTGCGAGCCGCCGCCATGACAAGCAAATGTAAGGTACTGGTAAGCCACGAGCTACGTGGCAGCTTATAGATTTATAGAAATGGGTTATTTTAAGATATAAGAACTAGATAACAAGAAGCCTGTCATGGCCATACAGTTTATAAGTAATATAAGCATCTGAGTGATTATTTTATACGTGGGTTGTGGGACTGCGGGGGTTTGGTGGGACCTGGAGAGAAGCTCTCCAGTTACAGATCTCATTTTCACATCCCTTTTGTTAGTCTGTGTCTTTTTATTGGGGAATTGAGTTCACTGATATTGAGAGATATTAATGATCAATGATTATTAATTCAAGTTATTTTGTTGTGGGTGGTGGTGGTTGTGTGTGTGTGTGTGTGTGTGTGTTTCTTTCTTTGGGTTTTGCTGGTGTAAGATTATTTATTTGCTGTGTTTTCATGGGTAGAGTTAACTTCCTTGGGCTGCAGTTTTCCTTCTAATACCTTCTGTAGAGGTGGATTTGTGGATAGATGTTTAAATTTGACTTTGTCATGAGGTATCTTCTTTTCTGTAGGTATGATAATTGAAAGTTTTGCTGGGCATAGTAGTCTGGGCTGCCATTCGTGGTCTCTTAGTATCTGCACGATATCAGTCCAAGCCCTCCTAGCTTCTAGAGTCTCTGTTGAAAAGCTGGGAGTAATTATAATAGGTATACCTTTACATGTTACTTGACTTTCTCCCCTGGCAACTTTTAATATTCTTTCTTTGTTCTGTGTAGATGTAATTCTAAACAGTCTTATTAAATAAGAAACACAGAGCCAAATAAAGAGTTAAAAGTCAGAGCACTAGTGAATAGCCTTTAGCTTACCAGTCCTGCTGTCTTTCCCCTGAGAGAGAGACCTTCTCCTGTGTGATCCATCTTTTTATTGCCTTTCTGTTCTACCTTCTCATTGGTTCTAAACCCAACCTCATGACTTCCTCATCACTGCTTGTCTATACAGACCTCCAGATCTCTGTGGTTGGTATTGGGATTAAAGGTGTGTGTTTCCATGCTGGCTGTGTCCTTGAACACACAGAGACTTTGCCTGCCATGTGATTGGATTAAAGGTGTGTGCTACCACTGCCAGACTTCTGCAAATGGCTTGGTATGAGCTCTGGCCCTCAGGCAACTTTATTTATTAACATACAAATAAAATCACATTTCAGCATGAATAAAATATCACCGTATTTTGTATGTTCTTTATGTTTAGTGTTTTGATTATTATGTGGGGACTTTCTTTTCTGATCCAATCTGTTTTTTGTTCTGTAAGCTTATTGTACTTTTATAGGCATGTCCTTCTTTAAGTTAGCAAAATTTTCTTCTATGCTTCTGTTAAAATTATTTTTTGCGTTTTTGAGCTGGGATTTTCCCCTTCTTCTGTTTCTATTATTCTCAGGTTCGGTCTTCTCATACTCTCCCAGATTTCCTGAATGTTTTATGTTAGGAGTTTTTTTTTTTTTTTTTAGATTTACATTTTCTTTGACTGATGAATCTGTTTTTTCTATTATATCTTCAATGCATGAGATTCTCTCTTCCATTTCTATATTCTGTTGAGAATTATTTTCTTGTATATGTAGTTCAATGCTCAGGTATTGAATAGCTTCCTTAACCTGTTTTCTTTCTTTCTTTTTTTCCCCTTTTTTGTCATTATAAAGGGATTTATTGGTTTCCCCCAGTTTTTTTGTTTGTCTTTTCCTTAATTTCTTTAAGGGATTTTTTTTCATCATCACACAAAATGGAAGAATCTATAATGTACCCATTAAAATGCTAAAAAAATAAATAGAGTGATGAGGTTATAACAGATAGCTGTTTAGATTCCTAGACTTTTCATGGTGTGATTACAAACAGCTGCCCAGCTCAGAACTGGAAATCCTGGAGCTATTTCTTATTCTGGTGCAATGACAAAAGAAAAAAAAATAAAAGGATTTTAAAAAGAAGAAGAAGGAGGAGAAGGAGGTGGTGGAAGAGGAGGAGGAGGAGGAGGAGGAGGAGGAGGAGGAGGAGGAGGAAGAGGAGAAAAAAAAAACAAAACCACACCACAACACAAGGAAGAATTAAGTCCTGAATTACCTGCTCCTTCATGCACACCCTCTTCAACTTGAAATGGCACAAAAGAAATAGCTAACAACACTCTAAAGACTACTCTTGGTGTAAAACAGGTAACTGATGGGCATAGGGCATGGAGGTCTGTCTAAAAAGGTCCCTTTCACACAGGTGCATGAATGCTTCTCAGCAGTTAGGATTAGGACACCAGGGTTAGATGCTCGGGAAGTCACAGTTTCATCTGTGGACTTGATACAGATTTACAAAGGGCCCCGCACATTCTCTGATTCCACTTGCCACCTGACATCTCTACAGGGGTTCCTCCTCAAGCCACATCTACAGCTAAAAGGACCCTGTCTGGAGAATGGTGTGTCTGCTGTGTCTCTGAAATGGTAAGGACCTTATAGCCCATTCATCTTTAGCCTGGAGATCTACCATGGTAATTATCAGTTCTTGACACATTAAAAGGTACACTAAATTCTGAAGGTAGCTATGCTGCAAAAATAGTTTAAAATAAACGATTATACAACATCCATTTATGCTTGAAACTCCAGTCCTAGACCAAGCTGTGGCCTCCCGAATTGATATTCTTGCCATCCAGCTAAATTGACAGCATCAGTTTCATACCTGGCTTTAGGGTCTGTGTATGTCCTAACTGGATCAGGCTACTTTGGCTAAAAGCTGGCATCTGGGGTTGCCCTGAGGTTGCCCTGATAACTTTGCTGCGGTTCTGAAGCAAGTGTTACTGTTTCCAGTTGTCTATGTGAGACTGACAGCAGCCTCCAACTTCTTGTTCACCTTCTGGTAAATGGAGACACCAAATTCTGTCCCAACACTCATGTTAGTATGAAGGTGGAATTCATCTGTTTCATAGCCAGCTGCAAAGTTGTTCCGGGTCACACAGGACTTTGAGGTCTCAAAATTCATCTTGTAGCCAGCCAGTCACCAACTAAACCTAATAGCCAAGCACCAAAGTGTCCCAGATCTACGGTAAGTCATGTCAAAGTCCACATCACAGTCCAGCTTGCTTTGCTACCTCTTGTGCCCTGTCTTGAGTTTAGGATTTTTCCTCCAGTGGTGAGAAGAATTAATTGAAGGTCAGCTTCAGTCCACACTGGAGCTGGTCTTTCAAGGTGATCTCGGTGCCCACGGCATTGTCTGTGTTCCACTTCTCTGTAAATGTCGGTCCACATTCAATCAGTCTGTACTGGGTTTCCAGGCTGCCTTTCACTTTGGTGGTCTCTGTGTTGGCTGAACCTGACCCGGTAAATCCCAATACAATCCATTCTCAATCTTCGTTTTCAAGTCAGTTTTATTAAGCCACAGCCAAAACCCTTGGTGAAGAAATCCCTGGCAGATGTGTCAAAATCAGCATATATGGGAGGCCAGGCTATCTTCTTGCAGGTGGTGATGAATGGCAGGAGCAGCAAGGCAGGGCATCCTTTATCATCTTCATAAGCTGTTTTTTAGGTCCTTTTCTTGTGCTTCAGATGCACTGCAATATTCTGGTCTTGCTGTCCTAGGATACCTGAGCTCTGGTGGTACCATATTGCCCTGGCTGTTGTTGGTTCTATTTTTACATTAGTGTTTAGACATTTTGGTGTTACATGACTATAGGTCTAGGTGCTGATTTCTGAGTTTGTCTTTGTTGGATGGGTGTTTTATTCCTTGTTTTCTGCTTCCTCTTTGGTCTTCTGGTCTTTGTGGCCTGGATTCTGGCACCTGTGACCTCTGATCTAGTAGGAAGTTTCTGTCCAATTTGGGGACTGGCCTTGTGTCTAGCTTGGCCTTTGGTATAGTATGGGGGTCTCTGTTCTTCTGACTGATGTGGCCTGCACCTATGCTTCTCACTGTTGGAGCCTGTTCTTCTGATTGGTAAGGCTTGCCCCAATTTTCCTGAATGGTGTAGCCTGTACCTGAGCATTGGAAGTCCACAGGAATTGAGGGCAGGGGCCTTGCCTCAGGCACGAGATGAGGCATATATATCACACATTTATATATGGATAGTTTGTTTTCAATGTTTATGTATATGTGTGTACTTATAATAAGTGTGTGTGTCTATATATCTAGTTTTGTTTACACATGTGTACATTTACATGTTAAGGCTACATGATTACTTTGTACATCATCCCAAGGAATAGCCTCTACCTCCAGTGACACAGTCTTTCATTTGCCTGGAGTTCTACAATTAAGCTATGCTGGATGTCAATAAAGCCCAGGACCCATCCCCTGCTGCCACTGGGACTGCAGATATATAGTCCCAGACTGACGTTTTTGTTGTGTTCTAGTGACCAAACTTAGGTCCTGTACTTGCAAGGCAAGTAATTTGCTAGAAGTCACCCCTCAGTGCTGTTTCAAGGGAGGGGCACTGCACTGATTAGAAGAGGAATCCACTCTAGAATTACGGCTCTGCCTCTTGTCTTCTCTGCCTGCCTGCAGCACTGCCGCTTGGCACACATCCCTTACGTTTTCTAATTATTACATTCTTTACTGACTTCATTTACAAATTGGAGGGATTACTTGAGTGGACCTTAGTGTGTGTTATGACTGAAGTCTGTTATGAATCTCAATGAAACCATTTCTTAAAACAAAATAAAATAAAACAAACGCCTCACTACAAATACTATAAGCCAAACAAAATTGATAAATATAAAAAAAAGCATGCCTGGACTTTAATTGATAACGACACCAAAATTAATGCATTTAAAAATTGGATAGACCAAGTTAGTTTAAGAAAGATCTCCTCTGCATATTTCATTTACCCGTGCAAATTCACTTGTTAGAGCTAAGATGGCATGCTTTTCTTAATAGTAGCAAAGTAAGAATGCATTTCTACCAAAAAGGAGTTTATTCCATAGCCCAGTAAATGATCCTGAAAATAGCATTACACCAATGGCTTCTAATTGAAATTTAGGATAGTGCTGTGAATTTCACCAGCTGTTCTTATTGGAATGGAAAGTCTTATGAAAAACACAAAACTGCACTCAGGGACTTACAAACACACGTTTTAGGAGGTCAAACAAGATATTTAAACAGCAGGTTCCTTATATTGAAGACAGAATTATTTATTTATTTACTTCAGTACATAGCCCTTCTTTCATGAATATGGGGAAAATTTTCATGACCATATGTCTTGTGTGCGAAACTATTTGTACACCCATTTGTAGAGTACCACTAACAGTTACCAACAGCATGGTGTATCAACAGTAGCATACAGAATCATGGACCAAACAGTACAGCAATATAAATGGAAAATTTATTATGAAATCTTTTTAAGAACTTTACTTCTTTCTTTTCCAAATGCATGATGGCATCTCTGCATAAAATAATTTGTATAAGAAATTGATTTATTATTTCCTGACCTCCCTTTATATAAACAAATTTTAACAAGCAAGAAAGAATCATGATAGTATAAATAAAATCCCTGAATGCTCTATGTAACACAATGAGGCTGGGAGAATGAGGTGCTGGAGAGTATGGGATCTGTTGTGAAACCCTGTGACATGCCTCTTGATTTGCTACATATCTCAAAGTCATGGGATTGCAGACGCCAGCATCACAAAGGCATCCACTGATGCGGAAAAACACAATACATCTCAGTAAAATCACAATATCTTTACTAAGACCAGAAAAATAAATCACAGTACTAATAAAACTCTCAGACAAGAAATGTCCCCATTCTTATCAAACATCACTGTCAATTCAACACCATCCATGATAGCACACGACCAGTTAGAAGCTGAGGAGAGAGAGCCCTACACTTTTTCTCACACTTCCCCAGTGTGCTTGTATCAGAGACAGCTGAGTAGGAAGGTTAGGTGATCATCTCTGGTTACAAACAAGTCCAAACTCTCCACAGTTTCAGTGAACAGGATCCACCAAGGGGTACACTCCTTAACAATATTGAAGACTTTCTGTGCTCCCCTCATCTGATGTGCTGTGAAAAGAAGCCTGCCAGACTGTCAGAAGTTTCAGTACTTCCCACAAGACAAGTTCCTCCTTGAACCCTCTCAAGACTGGAGAGCATGGAATCCCCAGGCAACAATCAAGAGGCAACCATCACCTCCTCTTTTCTGTGGAAAGAGTCTGCCTGAATGTGAAGATTAAATACTCTGTGAATTCTCACTGGAAGACTGGGTGGAGAAAATCTGAGTAAGGAGGAAGGATGAGGAGAGGGCATTCTTTAGCTACTGAGGCAGATGACTTTGAGAGAAAATGAATCCTGGCTGTTTGGGAATACCAATCAAAAGAAGACTGTATGCCTTTCATGGACAGATGATTTCAACTATAAACCATTTATTGATTTTTATAGTGGACATGGTATAAATTTTTTTTTCTGGGGAAGTGTGACACAAACATCTATTCATCCCAAGTACAAAAATAATCCTGTTGATTATCTGCAATCCTAGTAGGCAGCTTATCCTGCTAGAGAAGCAGTTCGCAACCTGTGTGTCAGGACCCCTTTGGAGGTCAAACAACCCTTTCACAGGGGTCGCCCAAGCCCATCAGAAAATACAAATATTTACATTACGATTCATAACTGGAGCCCATTACAGTTATGAAGTAGCAATGAAAATATTTTATGGTTGGGGATCACCACAATATGAGTAACTGTATTAAAGGGTCACAGCAATAGGAAGGCTGAGAACCACTGTTTTCTAGAGAGTATCCTCTTGGCTGTTCAGGTAGTGGTAGTGTTTTGTTTGTTTGTTTTTCCCTTTTGTTCCCTGTTTCATCATCTAGGGTAAGGACTTGTGAATTTTGCTACTTGCTACTTTGTTTACTTCCTTAGACTCCCAAGCCTCCCTATAGGAGGGAATGTTTCAATTCAGAGAAAATTGCTACACAACATGATTGTTGTAGATAGCACTGAAAACACACACACACACACACACACACACACACACACACACACACACAAAATAGCTAAAATACAATGGCCTGTCTATAACCATAAAATTCGATAGTCTGTCCTATATATATATATATTTATCTTGCCTCTCTCTATGGAAACGCATATGTTATACAATATATTTAGTAAGTACATATAGAAATATACAATATACAGCATGCAAGTCTATATATGTATAACCATATAATATGTAAAATTTTGTAGTATTGTCTGAAGTGCCTTCTTTCTATTTATTAGAATGGCTTGCACAGGTTTTCTCTCACTTTTATAGTTTGTGATTCAAAGAACACCAGAGAAAAACAATGCACTGTTTGTCCTGCAGGTACCTAGAGGTACCTAGAGATATTCCTTCATGTTTATTCTTCAAAATGTTAAATTTTAGTTTTATTATCTGATGTTCAACGTGGATTTGTCAATGTGTATATGCTTAAGTCCTTAAGAATAGTTTTCTCTTAACATCTTCTCAGTAACAAGATTGTGTTCCTCTCCTGTCCAGTGAGCAGACTGCCTGTTTTGTAGAGTGTACTTATTGCCTGAATTCTGGGGGAAAATATACCAACCCTATCACTTCTGTCAGAGCAATTTATCTTTTCATCTCAGTTTCCTTAACACTTAAAACATAAAACTATTAGCAAACTTCATAATCTAGTCATAAAAGAGTGAAAACTATCACAAAATAGGTTGTTTTGATTCACCAATCATAATCTCATGATTTCACTCTTTTCTACAATGAGTATAAGGAGTAATTTGAAGTCTATAAGATTAACTTCATGAGGGACTTATTTTGTGATACAACATTGTGTGTGTGTGTGTGTGTGTGTGTGTGTGTGTGTGTTTGTGTAGGAGAGAGAGAGGAGGGGAGGGAGAGAGGTGGGCAGTGGAGGGAAATGAAAGAGAGAAAAATGGAAAGCAGTAGTAGTGAAAAAGAAAGAAAATTTACATCTCTGTACGTGAAATTGCATTCCTACATTGTTATTCTTTGCAATTATATTTATTTTAAAATATTATTTTCTCATACTCCTTTCAACACCAGATTATTCAATGATTCATTATTTAGCACTACCTGTTCATGTTTTTAAACTTAAAACCATGTGCATCAGTAATTTAGGGTTTCTTAGACTAGAAAAAAAAAAAACTGAAAGAAAACTGATGCATGCTGGAAAAGATAGCTCAATGGCTAAGAGAGCAGTTTCTCTTCCAGAGAATCCCAGTTTGGTGTCTAGCACACACATTAGGCAGCACACAACAGACTGTAAATCCAGCTCAGTGGGATCTGATGTCCTCCTCTGGCCTCTGCAGATACATGCACAAATGTGTATAGACACATACTCAGACACATACATATATATAGTTAAATAGACCTTTAACAAAACTGATGGTATTCATCTATGAAGGCTGAAGTCAGTCTGGACTGGTATTACAAGCACAAAGGCTGTGGCAAAGCCCCCAGCTAAATGTTTTGTGTGCTTATGGTAGTTTGGTATATGTAGGATTTTGTTCCCTCAAAGAAAGAAGTACAAAATATTCCATTTATCAAACAGTAGAGTGCCCATAAAAAGTATATTGTTCCTTGTTGTGATATTATCTAAATTTTAGAAGTCTTATTTTAAAGATAAGCATGGAATCATGCTGTTAGAGCAGGCAAATAGAACTTTCATTATGAAAACTCGGTGCTATTTTCTTTTTTTCTTGAACTTTTCAAAAAGAAGTAATGAGAGTACTTTAGTTAGGCTGCCAGTGAGTAGATTTTTAATGAGGATTTCAGAGTTGAAGGATTCAGAATATCTGTTCAGAAAGGACAAATGAAAAGAACAGACCAAGACTGAGCCGCTTAGCATTAACACACATCTGTTTTCTTCTAGTAAAGTTCCTTATATAGAGTGAAAAAAGTCCTAATGGCAGAAGAACCCTTCGCAGTGATGAGCCAAGGTAGTCCAGAACTGAAAACAAATCCTGCAAACCAGCAGTGATGTAAACCAAGTCTTGTTTACACACTTGGAGGGATGCCTAAGAAATTTGCATAGGAAGGAGGCTTCTCTGTCCTGTGCCATTCTGAAGCTTTGCCCATTTCATTTACACAGTTTCCAAGTTTGGTAATGAGTCCTACTGCGTGCTAATGCTTTGGCACCCTTCATACAGGATCACTCTGCAGACTGGCCGTACTGCATTAGGAGCAGCTTCCCACAAATGAAATTCTTTACCAAATATCAGAACGAAGGGTGTGACCCAATGTGCAACACCCAGTCTAGCTACTTCTCTCTGTCTTTAGAAACTGTTTCCTCCACTGGGTGTTTGTACTACCAAATTCCTCTGTTTCATGATTGGTGTGCAGGTTTGAATCATCAGAGTCTTGGCAAGATTTTAGTATTTCAAACATGTTAACAAGTGATTGTAAGGAGAAGTCATTTTAGCTGAGTTGTGAGTACTTTATTATTATGTAGAAAAGCAAGGATCTCCAGTCTCTTCTTAAAAAGCCACAATCATAGCTTCTTATTTTAGAAAGACTAAAACTACAATGATTTGTCATATAAATCCTATTTCTGATCTGGAAATTCTCATAAATTCATTCATTAAAGGATGTTCACATACATACCTATATATAATTAAAATTAAAAAAATCACACACACACACACACACACACACACACTTTTCAGCATCTTTCATTGGAAATACTCAACATACTAAATATTGTGGACCATTTAATTTTTTTGCAGTATGTGGGGCTGGAGGAAACAATCCATCCATATCTAGACTACAAAGTTTCTTCTGGCAGAGTAGCAGGTAGCCATGTTAGAAGAGGCCTTTCCTGAGCAGAGGGCTGGGTCTTGCTCCTCCTGCTTTTTGGCTGATGCCACTTTCTTCATTGCAGTTTGCCCTCCATAGGAGCCTAATGAGGACTTTTCCCAAAGGTCCTCCTTGTATAACCCACAGCATAATTTCTGTTTTTTTCCAGTATAACTTCTAAAAAAGGAAATAGCTGATAATCAACTCTAGTGAGAAGCTGTCTGTATCTAAACCTTTATCTAACCATGTGAACCCTCATCTGACCATCTGAGACATCACCTGACCATATGAACCCTCATCTGACCAACTGAGCCCTCATCTGACCATCTGAACCCTCATCTGACCATCTGAACCTTCATCTGACCATCTGAACCCTCATCTGACCATCTGAACCCTCATCTGACCAACTGAGCCATCATCTGACCATCTGAACCCTCGTCTGACCATCTGAGCCATCATCTGAGCCTTCATGTGACTATTGACAGTAGTCAGATCAAGTTGCCAAGGTCTTGATGTGCTGCTATGAGCATCAGCTTTGAGAAGTTTATGATTTTTGTAGCTTATTGATTTGGAATGTTTGATCCTATTTCCTCAGAGAGTTCTGGCTTTCGTTGGTTTTGGCCCTTTGCCTAACTTTGCCTCTACACATAATTTCAGGCTCCCTTTGATTCCACTGATTCTCTCTTTTCACAGGCTGCAGGCAGCCATCCATTGCATTCATTCATTCATTGCAAGCCACACTGTTCCAGAATTTCATTTCATAACACTGTCATTTCACCTAGACCTGGAAAACACCATTCTGTGAATGCGTCAGCTTTTTGTCTTTTGGTATATCTTTGATTTTTGAAAATCAAACATCTTGATTTTTTTTCCTGGACCAGTCTTTGTTGCTAGATCCTAATGGCTGTTTTGGGGGAGGGGTTGAGAAGGTGCAGCATCAAAGGCACAGACACTAGGAGTCAATTGAAGGCAAACAACAAACTCGTTTATTCAATATTGGGGAAGGCCTTATATACCCTCCTCTCAGCACCCAGTCTGTGTTGCAATCTGGTGGCATTGCATGGTCGTCCTTCATTGGCTGGACATGATCAGGAACTCTGACAGCGATAGGGAACTCCAACAGTACCTGTTGCTAGGCCCTCAGGTGTAGGGGTGGGAATTTTAAAAGAGACAGGGAAGCATGGGAAATGCTACTGTAGCCATGGAAGCTAACTGGGGCTATGGGTGGAGGCCCCAAACATGTGGGTGCCAGATAAAGCAGCAATTCCATGGAATCTGTCTGATTGTCAAAAGGGGTTTATTCTGTGTTAACTTACAATAAACATAAGGAAGTTGGTTGCAGGATTCAGGAGGGATGTGGCACGGTCCAACGCAGTTCTCTGGAGAACTCTGCCTTCTGCCTTCCACAGCACCAGCATCCACCATCCAAGACCATGAGGTAGCCCAGAGCATGAGCACGTCAGCTCTTAAGGGGTCCCCCTCTTGGCCGTGCCCGGGTGCTTCGGGGACAAAACACAGAAAACTACTCCTACACTCAGGCAGACTCTAGGTTGGCTCATAAGAAAGTATGTTATATGCATGCCTTGGCAACTGGTCTGAATCAATTTTCTTGACCCTATTGGCCTGTCCTACTATAAGTCTTGAAAAAAAATCATTTGATTCACACACAATAATGTCCCTGAAGTCTGAAGTACATACCAGGCTACCCTTGTTCTCTCATCAGGAACAACCTGTTCATCAAATTCCTTATCAGATTATCAACTTCAATAGATCTGAGTCTACTCAAGTGTTGACATTCTACCTGAAATGCCTTAATTTTCTATGAAACTATTTTTGTTACAATATACTTAAAATATATTTAAAGAAATACTGGTAACTTTCCAAAGAGAAGTTTTTTAATTGCATATATTTTCTCAATGGCACAAAATTATTATCATCAATATTTTGTTATTTAATATGCAATGTGAATTATAAACCATTCCTTTAATTAATTGCTGATACATTATTTACTGTACTAAAATCATGAGCAATGAATGTGAAGTGTGATGAAAATTTGCATTATACTAGTGCCTAGGAAATTTAAACTTATATGTATTTGAAGAGTTATATGCAGCATGTGTTCTCTTTTTGAGTATTGAAATGCTAAGAAAGTAGTTTTAACTAATAAAAATTCAAATGGAGCATGAGTTTTACAGTAAAATATGTACATAAATATGTAATATGCACATACAAAATCACTATGGAACATGGTGATTTGATTGTAGAAAAAGGAAAACACATATCTAGTTCTACAATTGTCATCAATCAGAGGTAGTAGCTTGCTTTCTGTGACTGAAGACAGAAAGAAAGAAAAAAGAAAGAAAGAGTGGAAGAAGAGAGGGAGGGAGGGATCTAGGAATTGTGGAATAGGGAGGAAGGAATGAAGGAAGCAACAAAAGAAGGAAAAGACAACCCAAAATTATTATTGAATGAATTCCTAAATGTGATGCTGGATATATATTCCTTTTATTTTAGCTTCGGTTAAGTTCTCTTTGGTTCTTCTGTTTTCTATTTTTCAGTTCTATTACTATGCTTGTACTTTATCCTGTGTCAAGCAGGGCCTGAAGAAACATAAGGCAAGTGTTTTTCTTCTGTTCTCTGTCTACTTATTCTACCTACACAAAACACAAAAACAAAATGAGAGCCTGTGACTCCTCGGCTGACTTTATTTGTTGTAAGTCTTTAATCAAAAACCAAGAGGAATTTACTAAAAAAACTACAAAATTATAATTATTTTAACATAAATGAAGATAATGGTATAATAATTGCATTTTGTTCTTTGTATAATAATGAAAAGACCATTTAGTTAGTCCTTGTATTCAAATCTCTGCAATCATTTATTTCCATATGTTATTCTTCGGTCAACCACTATTTTAGTCTATTTTAAAATGAAATAATACTTAGCGTGCCAGAGTGTAATAGAAATTCAAACCCTCTCACGCTTTGGAAGTTGTTTACTTGATATGATGTGACAGCCGTTTGGCATGATTCTCAGACCTAGTTACACAATGGTTGAACAGTCTTGATCTTCCTTTTCGCAGCTTCTCTGGCATTAGATAAGTGGTGCTGAATTCAGATGTTTGTGTCCCCTTCCGCTTCCCTCTGCATGATCTCCTAGCCTGTCACAGGATCTCTGCCTCTCCAGTACATCAGGTGATGAGGAAAGTCTGCAAGTTTTCAATTTGTGCTGTCAGCAGCTGTGTTCAGGAAAGTGAGGAGTGGCAGCAGAGGAAACAGACCGCACCTTATCTGCTGGTTTCACAGGCTTCCGCATGGAATCGGTAAGCTGCTGTCAGTAGGAATGTCATCATTCTTCACACAATAGGGTCATATCAAAATGGGTGTAAGTCAAATAATTACCTTTAGAGAACATTGGAATCACTCCCCAGTGTCAACATTGAAATAACCACATGCTGTATATAAGAATATATATCCAATTATTTGTGTTTCAATTCTAAAGGGTTTTTTGAGACACGACCACACTTCTTCTGCAGTTGTTCATTTAATATCAGTTCATAGACAATGTGTCCATGATCCTGTGCATGTGTACTTTTCTAATTCTGTTTCAGCTTTAATTTGTGGAACTAAATCAGAGACTGGATTTCATAGATAGATGTACAAAGAGATGGGCTTTCTATACTTTGCTTCAGTAGACATTCAAATAGGACACACACACACACACACACACAACACACACACACACACACACACACACACACACACGCAACACACGCAACACACGTACCATACACACACACCATACACATGTACACGTACTCATGCAAGAAAAGCTGTTTATATATCAAGTATATTTTTCACCGGAGAATTTATTTCATAACAATGAATTATCTTTGGGATTAAATTCACATACTCTTCCTTCAAATGTTGCATTTGACTGAAACTTAAAAGTAGACGCTTTCTTGTAGCTATTGTACTGTCACAAGATTCATTATTGTGTATCAGGAAAAATAATTACATTTAATTATAATGAAATATTTGCTTACTAGTAAAATTATCAGTGTTTTCCTATGTTAACATGCTTGTTACAAAGTTAAATCTGCATATTTTATACAGTACAGCAGGAATAGTCGCCTCTTTGTTTTTTCTTTTTCTTTTATCACTACCCCCTGCATATAGAGATCTTTAAACGGATTTGCACAATAGGCTCGCCCGACATATGTCCCACAATTATCATTTCTTTAGGTAGTTTGCTTCTCTCAGGACTCTTACCATCCTTTCTCTATCCACTTTCTACTACCTCAGTTCCGAAGCTTACTGAAACACATGATTGAAATATGGTTGAGACAGGTTAGACCTTGAAGAACATGATACTTCTTCCCTAGGAAAATACCAATAAGGATAGTGGCATGCATCTGCTTCTCTCAGAGAGACACCTCAACTCTTTAAGTTTGTCTCCTTGTTTTTTTATTTTTTTTCAGATTTATTTATTTATTATGTATACAGCATGTATGACTGCAGACCAGAAGAGGGCACCAGATCTCATTACAGGTGGTTATGAGCCACCATGTGGTTGCTGGGAATTGAACTCAGGACCTCTGGAAGAGCAATCAGTGCTCTTATCCCCTGAGCCATCTCTCCAGCCCCTGTCTCCTTGTTTTTTTTGTCTTGAAACATTAATACATGTTCCTTATGTCTTCTTTCTTTAAGTGCAGCAACTGAGCTATTAAAATAAATAACTAAGTCAATCAACAACTATTTGCAGCAGTTGGAACGTCTCCAAAAGATATGTCTCAAGTGATGATGTAGTTGTTAAAGAAGATCTACCAAGTATCAGGCATAACAATGAAAGAGAGCCATGATATCACCCTTTCCTTCAGCTCAGCATGACGACAAAAGCACTATGGGTTGGACCAAGAGTGAAGCACTCTTTCTCCAGGTCCTAGTCAAGGGCACCATCACCTTTCAAGAAGAAACTGGGCACACCATTTCTTGCCCTCTGGCTCCCCACCTACAAGCCAGTGCAACTCAAAATTCGTGGCTCCTCCCCTCTTTTATCAGTCTCCAGTCACACAATGGAAGCTCTAGTCCAGGCAGAGCTTGCCAGATGCACTGGTGGCACAGATTTCCTGTCATTTGTTATGGATTCTGCACCCAAAGAACAGGGGTGATTGCTCCAGTTCAGAAAAGTATTCTCAGGACAGAGGTGCCTCTAAGAGAAACTGTGCCCGATTTCTGGTTCATAGTTCTGGTCCTGGAGTTTTTTCTTAGAGGGTGTAGAAAGCAACTGGTTAGTGCGAAGTCTAAAACACTCGCTGTTGTCATGGATTTTATTTGAAAGAGACTCTAGTAACGTTCCATCCCAAAGCAGGCAGGGTTACTCATATTTGTCATCCAAACCCCAGAGAAGCTGAGGCAGAAGGATTACTATGCAGTTGAGGCCACTTTAGACCTTACAGTGAGTTCAAGCCAGTCTGGTGGAAAAATCTGTCCCAAACAAAATATTGACGGTTTTGACAGCACCCGCTTGGGTTGTGAAATCTTCGCTGCGGAGCTCTATGAAGGAAGTAAACTAAAGTGTGGGCCATTTGATTTAATGCAGCTAAAAACAGCCTTTCTGAGGTCAGAAAAAGTCTTAAAGAATTTTCCTCAAATACTATCACCTCTGTATTAGCAACAACTCATGTTTATATGTACTTTTAAATAAGTATTTCAACCAATTTATCTATTATCTTAAGTTTACATTTATATAACTAATTTGTTTAAAGAACAACACTTGAAGTAGTCTTCCAACTGTATTTTCTCCATACAAAATTACATGGATTTTGTATGTGTAAAATAACAGACCAAGAAAATTCATGAGAACTATTTAATACATATGTACTCATCTATATGGCCTATAGAAAATATGGAACAATGTTAGTCATTACATATGTAAAACATAAAAATTTGAACAATAGAATATGAAATATTATTACTATTATTTATAAAATTGTACTTATTAATTTATATTATTTATAAATGAAATAACAATATTTTAATTTAATGTTTATTAATAGAAATGATAACTTGTAGATTTTTGAGTTATTTGATGTGTTCATATTTCTAACAGTGGAAAGAAACATCTCAGGAAGCATATTTATAATAAAATATACACTATATTTATTAAATAACCATATTATGGTTTTCCATCTGTCCTAATTATTTATTTATATATATAATAATAAATATAATACTTAGATGTATTGAAAATATCCATCCTTTACATTTAACAGGTCTTATCATTCTTAAGATTCAGAAATTAAACAAGAAAAATAAAGTACTCCATTGAAGCATAGTATAATAAAAGATTTGGCATAAAAATAATTAGTAAGATATTCTACTTCATCCTTACTTAATTATAAATTCAAAATCAACACAATTATTTTTTTGGATTTTTTTGTTACTGAAACCATTCTCTAAAATAGAATTATCATATTGAATATGAATATGATAATCTACATATAGAGACTGAAATTATTCACCATAACACAAAGTGACAGCATCTTGAAAACAAAACACTAATGACATCTTTGCATCATTGCTTTAAAACAATGATACACTACTAATTTCTGGTAGAAGTATTCTGAATATTCTATTGTTCAGATTCCCAGTGGTGAGGGTGCTTTATAGTTTGGACTATGACATCCCCTCTATGCAGGCTATTAAATACATAATTCTCCTCACATCCACTCTTCTTGGAAGAATTGCTACTTTTCAATATACATGAGGAATCTCAGGATCCAAGGGGAAAAATGACCCTGGACAATACAGGAACAAGTGCTTCTGCTTTGTAATAGACTGGGCTTCATGACTTTAACAGTAGTGCTCTGGAGACAGAGGCAGAGAGATCTCTGAGAGTTCAAGTCCAGTCTGTGCACATTGTAATTTGGAGGCCAGCTGGGGCTACATGAAGAGAAACTATCAGCATCATGAATCATGAAAAAGTGACTTATGCAAGTTGTTGCAATAATAGGCTGTGTAAGATGTACAATATGGGGGAACGGTTGACACAGAAAACATTGAGGGGAAATTGAAAGAGCAGAGTTAGTAGGAAATTACTTAGGCACTGATACAGGTTGTCTTGGACAATAACTTATTAAATACCTGTGTTTTTTTTTTTTTCTTTCTGATTCTCAGAAAGAAAACTTCCCTTAAGCTCATGTACCCAACAAAACAAGGACAGTCTCAGCAGAAACTGAAAATTCTCAAGTTTTGTAAGGATCCAGAAATGTAGCAGCAAGGACAATAACCTTTACGCTGGAGTGTAGCTTTTATAAACCCAGTGGCATACAGTCAGTACTCTGACTCCCAGCACACCAGGCTTACACTATTACAAAGGAATTCATGAAACGATCATCCTACTTACACAATTCAAACGTACTCTAACTTAACAAAACTTGAAATTACTATTCCTACATTCATTTTCAACCCTGCAGAAACTCACAAACTGAATAGGTTAAAACAGTATTCATACAGGATGGCCATGTCCAGTTCAGCTGGAACTTGACCCAAATATGAGTGGAATGAAGGAAGGACAGACACGCAGCCCCATATACAGAAAGTTTGGAGTCTGGTGGCATAGTGCACTGTGATGGAGTGCTATCAGTTACCCCAACAACCCGAAACCTTAGTGCACTTACTATGTCCAGCACAGGGAGAGGGGTTAGCCAGTCTCTGTAGGACCTGTGTAGAAGTGAAAAATTTCAGGCTCTAAACTTTCAAGAGGAGGAAGCTGTCAATGGTTCACAAGCACTCCTACTTGAACCTAAGTGAGGCTTGAAGGCTTTGCCATTCTTAGCCCCACTCATATTAGGAAGGCTTTGCCAGTTTCCTGTGGTTCTGAGTCATTGGTCCTTGACATGGCCCTGCCCATGTCGACAACACACATTACTAAATGCTTCCTGTGGTCTTATCCATTCACTCAGGGGGTTACCTCTATTCTGCACATGTTTCCCATTTGTTCTTAGATGTTCATGATGAATCCTCATTCTTAACCGAGAGAGATTACTCTAATGCTCAACACCAGACTGAGTAGAGAAAAACAAAACAGCAGGATGTCTGGCCTGGGTAACTTATGTTATCCTGCTCAAAAGCTGGAAAAAAAAAAAAAAAGCCTAAATCAGCAAGGTGCTGCCTCTTCTGTGTGTCTCTCCCAGGCTGATTTTAAGAAACAAATTACAATGATCAGCTTCTGAAGCCTGGATTCCCACCAAGAGGAAGGGCTGAGTCCCCAAGGCTATGCCTATCCAGCCTGGCAGTGCACACATGCTCTCACCATAGAGGGTACTAGTCACCCCAGACTCCTGACCTAGCATGGCACCACAGGATTGCCTCAGCCAAAGGAGAGGAACGTGGGCAACAATGTCTGAGCACAATTCTTGTAGGCCCTCAAGAATATTAGTTAGCAAGGTTTTATTTTGTTTATTTTAAAATTTTTTCTTTGTTTGCCAATTTTCTCCATACTTTTAGGATGGCTGTTTGTTGGTAACATGAAAACAAAAGTGTGGTTGGATTCTAACTCCTGCAGAACCAGAGTGGTCCAGCCTCAGAGGGGCAACTCTGTGTCCAGTTTCATAGAAATGGCCCTCCTGTGGGGAATGACCCCAGATCTATGGAATTACATAAAAGCTCCAGGAACTGAAAATGAAGATGGAAATACACTGGAGTCCCTAGGCTGTGTATCTATCTCTCAATCCTCCAGTTTCTTAAGCAGCCACATTTACTGTCCCTTCTGGAAACCAAGGGCATGTCTCCTAAGTACAGCCTAAGAACCAATGAAGTTGTAATGCTTTCTAACTTACTTTTGAGGTTAACCAAAATCTTCAAAGAATCAAGATATAACTACTTATCTCTGGATTTCACTTGTCCCCAAAAAATCTCTTTCAAAGCACTAATATATAACTTCTTATCTTGTAGATTCTATTTGTGCAAAATTTTACATCTGATAAATAGAATTGTGATCCTCATTTACTTTAACTTTATATTTTACCTTTATTTGTGTGTTTCTGTAGGGAGTGTTTCTTCCGATGACCAGATGTGAGTTCCTCATATTCCCTGTGTCTGCTTTAAGTGTCATTTACTGTGATCTGCAGTTTTGCACCATGATATGACTAAGGACGTAAGACAATACAGACAAGTCAGAAACACAGAAAATCTGGGGCTGGGGGGAATGTGTTCATTCTGGGGAGCAATCAACCACTTCAACAACCTGGAATCTCAACGTATTTATTATGTTCATAAGGGGAGTTTTTAGCTAGCTACATCGTAATTATGTCTTGAAATCCTTTCATTTTCTCCCTAAAGCAAATGTCTTCATTGAGCTAATAATGTATTATACTCAGGCTGCTACCATACTCACGTGGATTGAATTGTATAAAGAACACAGAGGGAGCCAGGATCCTAAGGAGTCATTTGAAAAAAGAAATAATTGTTGCAATCTATGTTGTGCTGATATAAAAATATATACATATATCTCAAAGATTGGGTAACTTGGAAAGAATAGTTTATCATCTATAGTTCTTGAAAATATACAGCCTGAGAACATGATGATGCCATCTGCTTAATATTTGTTGAAACTGATGAGCAGTTGTGCCAGGAATTCACTTTACAACAAAGCCATTTTAAATTATCCATTATTTAATTAATTAATTTCTGAATCCTTTTACAAAATTGAATTATGATGCACTGGAATCCAATTTTCCAACATGAGAGTTTGGGAATACATAAAGCCAAATTATCAACCACACTCTCATGGAAACCTGGTATTAATCTTGGCTTGTGTACAGGGTAGCTAAAGCTTATTCAGGAGATGTATCTGTATTAGTAGTCACCTATCACAGGACCCCAGTAAGAGATGCTTGATGTGTTTGAGCAATCACACTCCCTATTTAATTCATGTACAGATACATATTCTAGAAAACAAACTGTATTATTTTTGAAAAGCAGCATGGAAATTAAGACTTCAATTGAAAGATTTTAAATGAAAACATCATTTATTTTGGTAGTACACCCTGTGTTTTACTGCAGGATATCAGAATTTTTACTTAACTAGACTTTAAATTTTTTCTAGATTTTTAAGTTTAGTACAAATTATGTTTTCCTTCATTCTATTGTATTTGTTATTGTAAATGGATTTTTCTGTACCACCTGCCGAATCCCAAATAACCACATGAAGACTTCTTATTAATTATGAAAGTGCAGCTGATAGCTTAGGCTTGTTCTTAACTATCTCTTACAGCTTAAATTAACCTGTATTTTTATTAATCTACATTCTACCATGTGGCTTCTACTTCTATCCCATTTTGTGTGTCTGACTCATTCTGCATCTATCTGGCTCTTCCTGGCATCTCTACCTTTCTTCTTCCCAGCATTCTCTCTGCCTGGAAAATCCTGCCTAGATATTGGCCAATTACCTTTTATTAAACCAACCACAGTGACATATAGTCACACAGTGTCAAGAAATATTCCACAACATTTCCCCCTTTTCATCTAAATAAAAAAGAAAGTTTTTAACTTGAACAAAATAAAACTATAGATAATAAGAACAATTATCAGGTAAGAATTATATTTACAATGTCCAGTCCATTTGTATTTGGCATATTTAGAGAAGCACTCTATTATTTATTATATCTTGATGACACCAAAGCTCTGTACCTAATTTACTTCCTATTATAACTAAGGAAAACTACAACTATAACTACCTAGTCTTCAACTCCATCAAAGACACCAAAAGAATATAATATTACCTGAAAAAACAGGAAGTGTAGTGCAAGCCACTTCCAAATCTATGGAGATGACAGGCATCTGGCTGCCTAGACAGTCACCCAAGGTTCCTCTGCAACATTAGGACATCTTTCTTTAGCCTACAGGCTTAGAATATCTGACAGACTTTCCTGTGAAGCAGGAATTTTTGAAGGACCGTCCTACCCTGTCTTAGCAAAGTTTGACAGTTGCTTTTCTTGGTGTCCTGTTAGTCCAGTTAAACAGGATACTGTCAGCAATTGAGGCAAGGACAGTTTCTTGCCCAAATGGCCAGCTTTTGCCATAAATAAAGCAAACTCAATAAGGAGTTTCTTCGATGCCCATTATCCTCTTTTGAAGTAGATTGGTGCTGCCAAGAGCAGCCATGTCTCATTGTCAAGAAAAGCCTCATGTTATTAAAACATTTCAAATGATATTTTCTATAGATCTTTGAAGTGATTGAAGATCACCTGTCTATCTAAAATATATCTTTGTATGCCCTTGAAAACATACTTAACATGACTTTAAGTTTGATAGTTATAGATGACTATTAACCTGCAATTATTATCCTAAATAGCTTTCAAAAACTAAAACTTTAACCTTTTTAAATGAGCTGCATAAGTACAATACCTTAAACAAGAATAGAAACAAATATACAGTATAACAAAAATAAACTTAAATTTGTATCAATATACAAAAATCCATACAAATCTAAAATTTATTATTTATTTATTTATTTTGGGTTTTTCAAGACAGGGCTTCTCTGTGTAGCTTTAGAGCCTGTCCTGTAACTCACTCTGTAAGCCAGGATCGTCTCAAATTCACAGAGATCTTCCTGATTCTGCTTTCTACATGCTGGGAATAAAGGTGTACATCACTACATCACTACAGAATAGAAGATATTTGGGACTAGTGGTTGTTTAAAAGTAGACTCAACATCTACCCTTTTATCTCATCATTTTTACACTATATTCCCCTTTTTTTTCCTTCAGAATGAGATTCTTGAATCTAATTCCATTTTTTTGGCTTTCTTTTCCTGATCATTGACCAATAACAACTTGTAACCAACCTCCTAAATGATAACAAGCATCTATAACACATCAAATGACCAAAATCCATCCACTCCACCTCTTGGGAATGTGGGTGTCATGTTCCCTAGACTGTTTTCTGTTGGCTAGGGGTGCTGGTAACTTTAGGAGACCCTGGGAAAATTGTAATAATGATCAAGTCTTGGGAGAGTTAGCTGTATTATTTGTTGTCAAGTCTCTGTGTGATGGGAAAGTGTAGCATCTATCTGAAGTCCTGGCTGAAGTAGTCTATGAGGCTGGCCCATATCAGCCAGCAGTCTTGAAGCTGTTCTGAATGTAGAATTCTGAGGAAAGTGCAATAGAGGTACTCTGAAATGCTGAGTCACCTGGGACACACATTTTCATTGATGTCTGGTCCCCTTGCTCTGAAAATACATAAAATTTCAAAGGTAACACACATATCTGCATTAACTCAAGTACTGAATGCATTGTGTGCACATGTCAGTTAAAGATGATATGTTTTTGTTTTATGCTTCTGCAGGTAAAAGGCATCTGTCAGCTTTCTAAATCCCTTACAAATGTATAATCAAACTGTAATATGAATCTTTATCTGTATCATATGAAAGGATGGCATGTAATAATAAGTCATGAAGACTCTGTAGCCAACAAAATTTATCATGTCTCATGTCATCTCATCTCAGAGCTGTTCCCAAGTTAGGGGACCATATTTCATGCTACATATCCTGTAGTCTTTTTTGGCTTCCTCCACCATTTCTGTAGCCAGGATTTTCACTGGGTCTCCCCCAATCAAACCTAATCCTCTTTAACCTAGAATGAGTCCACAACCTTTCATTTTCTGTGGAAACAAAAACATAATCTATTTTCCAACACAACATTTTTTTTACTTCCGTTTTGAAGTTAAGACATTTTTCAAATATATAGGTTGGTTTAAATTTAGCAATTTCCATTGTCCAATGACTTTGAGCAATTATCATTTGTTCATTAGCAATCAAAAATTCAAAAACAACACAATAACATGCAAGATCCCATCCTTATGTGGCTTATTCTTCCTTTTTATTTACTCTTTCTATAAAACTTTATTATATTTAAACTATCATTTATTATTTTATTTTTATGATCATTTATATGCTTTTCCTTTTCTTTTCTTTTATTTAAGCCTATGCACATCATTGTTAAGCACATTGTGAACTGTTTAGAGTTTTTTTTTCAATCTGAACATGATTCATTGCATATCTGTAATCTTTTCTGTCTGCATGAGCAAAACCTTAACCTACCACATGGTTTAGCTTATGTACACTGGAGGCTCAAGTACACAGGTGGCTGGAGGGTGACATGTCTCTGTGCTGAGGACAACATGAGAGACACAAGAATAGGAAGTCACATTTGGTTTCATTTTTGTGCATTTAAAAATCTTTTTTTAAGCTTTCTCAGGTCTTAGTGAATATATGTGGCCATTTATTGGGTCCTATTTGTAAGTAGATTTTTCTGTCCCTCCAGCTGGCTCCCAAATGTCATTAATTGCAAATGATCAGGTGATAGCTTAGGCTTGTTACTAACTAGCTTTTATAACTTAAATTAACCCATTTTTTATGTATATACTACCATGTAGCTTGTCTTTTTTTAGCACAGCAAGTTCATCCAGTTTCTCTCTGAATCTTCTGGAGACTATGCCCTTCTTCCCAGGATTCTCTCAGTCTGGATATTTTGCCTAACCTCTTCTTGCCTAGGTATTGGTCAGTTGGCTCCTTATTGAGCCAATGAAAACAAAAGATCTTGACAGTATAAAAAAGGATTACTCTACAGCATAGTATTAAATTTTATCATTGTATGAACTTTTAAACTAAGAAGCATGTTTAATTTCCAGATTCATTGGCTTACATAGGAGGGTAACACTGAAGGTGTACATGTACTTTTAATCAAAGAGCCTCATGTCTTTAGCACAATCTTAGGATGTGAAAGAAGGTGTCTTGTGAGATTAGCAATATATCTTCATTAAAGATTTCTGAGAAAAATGCAGCAGCTTCAAATATGTACACATCTCTCTAAGCTAAGAAGAATAGGAAGGTTTAATTTGCTTTGTGATGGATGTATAAAAACTATAATTAGGGGTGAAAAACAGTGTCTATTTCTTTTAGACAGTAATATTAAATAGAAAGTGATTTTTCTATCAGTTTTGTTGTAATTAGTGTCTTGCTATATTACTACTGGATTTTTAATAATATATTTCTTTTAATTTGAGAACTATCATTAAGTGACTTTAATTAACTATTTTTCATAAAACTTCTCAATGCATCTTTCAAAATGTTGTCACAGTTTCTTTTAAATCTTTTGAATGTTGACAGCCCATTGTGCTGAACCAATATCAGTCAGTTTTTGACCCAAACATGTTTATGTGATTCACATTCATAGTTGTTGTGCTTTTTTTTTTTTTGTTTGGGTTTTTTTGTTTGTTTTTTGTTTCATACATATTCACAGTCACTCTTCTCAATTCTCCTCAGGCTAAAGTTTTCTTGAAACCTTAATTTTTATTGTGGAATCCTCATATGAGGATTTAAAAGCCAAAATGGTCCAAATTCTAACACTTTGTAAGTAGTAACATGTGACACCAAATGACCATGCATTTAACATCATTTCATGTGTTAAGGTTACAATACTGATATTCTAAAAAAAAAAAAAACCTGTAAAATGACTTTCAGGTTGTATAAGTAAAGATACATGAATCCAAATAATGTATTTAGCTGTATGTCTTATACTCAAGACAATTCACTAGGTATGTACAAATATTAAAAAAATGACACAAATCATAATTTGAAACACTTCTAGTCTCAAAGTTTTCAAACAAATATTACCGAACTGAAAGTTTAATATAATAGTGTATAATACTGTTTTTTTTTAAATTCCTAATCATGATGCAGATAAGGTTACCATGACTAATAAAGAAAAACATGTCTTAAAGATTAAGAGTAGTTACTGCTCCTGTAGAGTACCAGAGTTCAGTTCCCAAGCAACCAGGGTAGGTAGCTCACAATGCCAAATCCAGTGGAATCCAATTTCTCTGTGCTTTGTGCATACCTGCACTCACATGCACATACCCACACACAGACACATAAATGTACATTATAGAAAGTACATTAAAGGGTGAATAACAACAATGATAGACCTTTATTCTTACTGTATAAAATTTGTCTTTGACAAGTTCTATGATGTTTCAAATTCATAGTGTAGTGCATGCCAGCTATCATTATTAATTATAATTTGCATAAGTAAATATTCAGTTGTCCACATTTATAGATTAGAAAGATTTGGATTTGTAGTAAGTAATTGAGTTCATTTATGTGGTCTTTCACAGATACTAGACAGTTTAGTATAAGCTTAACAATTGCTTTCTATTGTTGTGATAGTTTCTGTACAACATAGAAAATGGATACAATTTATATTTTTCTATAACAGACTACCAGATATTGTAAAGCTGTATAAATTTAGTTCACTATTTTGCTACCAATCTGAGATGTCACTTTTATACAATGTTAAATTTCCATAGAGGCTACTAGCATATCTAAAGTTCTACTATGTTACCATATCAACTCATAATCCTACAATTTACCACATAAACTGTAGATATTTCATAATAGGGTTTACCAACCACAGTCCTGTCAATCAGCCAAGAATCATATTGAAAACCAAAGTGACTATGTGCATTGTTGCAATGATTTGGCAACAAATAACTGTGAAATATGCATGAGAAATCTGTCAGTGGTTTTCTTTTCTTTCTTTTTTTTTTTTTTTTTTTCAGTTGATGCCAAAACTTGAAGGGGAAGATCAGGCAGTGAACGAGGGACATATTAGGCAAAGTTTATGAGAGCAAAGAGTTAAAATTAAGTTGAGAAATTTGACATAAATGTTTGTCAGTGAGAATCCAGTTCACCTGGGACAAACGGTAACCACACATGATGAGTTGTTATATCTGACCAGGGAATGGGACAGCACACATGAGTTGAAGTAGCACCTAACAACCACAGCCTTCTGATGGTGAAATCTCTGAGTTCCGCTTCATTCCCACTATTCAAATCTCACAAACCATCTCTTATTATTTTCCTTAAGAAGAAAAGTATGGGAAGGGAAATTTCAGAAAACACAATTTAGGGAGCCAAGTGTATACTACAAAGTTTTCTGAAACTTCCCTTCCCATGCACAGCAAAACTCTCATAAAAACTATACCTACTGGGGGCTTAATAAATAATAACTAATGAAACCAATTCATTTTCAGGCATGTGGATGAAACTGTATATCAGCATGTTGAACAAGTAATTCATACTCAGACAAATATTGCAAGCATTCTTCATGTCATGAAGGAGCATAGAAATTATTTGGAAAAAAAATATATCCAGAGAAGAGAGAAAGACTAATGGTGGATAAATGTGATCAGTGGATATACATATAAAGGCAGTATAGTGAAGTTCATCATTTTTTAAATCAACATAGACATGACAATTATAAACAGGTTGTAGCCATAATCACTGCCCAAGACGTGTATATACAGAAAAAAAAAACACACAAGAAAAAGGAATACTTGATGTCAAGAAAGGGGTAAGCTGCAGTAGCAGAGAGTTGCAAGGAAGTAATTGCCGAGGAACTTATAATAATATATTGTATATAAGTAAGAAACTAGCAAAAGTAGAAAAGCTAATTCTTGATAGATAGATGATAAATAGAAATAGACTAGATAGATAGATAGGTAGGTAGATAGATAGATAGATACATAGGTAGATAAGATAAAAAATGAAGATAGTATGGGAGTCATGCTTGGAACAGATACAAGGAAGATATCACACATATAAAGAGAAACACTTTTATTTTCCTGGGATATGATAATTAATTTATTTTCTATATTTGATTCTTTGTGGCTTTTCTGAGTTACATCATACTAATTATAACTTAAATATTGAGATATAAAGTCACTGCTATTAATTTGTTCTGTTGTTGGCCGAGGAATTAAAGATGAAATGCTTATCCATGTTCATATATAAACAAGCATTCACATCAAAATGTTGATGGACTGCTTAAAACTATTTCAGATTTTGGTTTTGAAACTTCATTTGTGATTTTGGCGATTTTTCAGATTATGTTCTATTCTTACTTCACCCCTGTGAAAGTACCTCAGCTAGCTGTGGTTCTTTACCTGCTGGGATAGCCCAAGCACAATGCCTAGAACCAGAGCCACTGACTTCATTCATAGGATATGGGATTATGAAGTAAAACATGACTATCTACACGCCAGATATACTCTTTCTTATCCCCAATGCTTGGCAGTAAATCTAGGTATACCTCAGATGTCGAAATCCATTGCCAACAGCTTAACTCCTTTCTTTGTTGTTTGATTAACAGACATGGATAATCCAAGCTACTCACATTTCATCTTCAATTTCTATGTGAATAGATATACTGTTAATGCCTACACTAAGGGATCCTCAATTTGGGAAGAAGAGTTTTATACCATGAGAGCCCAATACTACAAAGTTCTGAAACCAAAATTCATCTTCTTGATTACTCAGAGTAATAACAAATAAAGCCTCACCCCTCAATTTTCACATTGGTGGATACTAATTGTGAGAGACAGCAGAGTATATGTTGTTCAGATTTAGAGTATATATCAAATCTTGGGCAACACTGATTCAATTTCCCAAGCTATTGGCTCAAGTTGTCACATTAACCAAATTTTCTAAGGTCCATTTCAAAATAGCCTTAAAAAATTGTCTCAGATGGTGGAGAAAATAGTAAAAACATTGGATTTCATGAGTATGAAGTCATTTCTACAATCCATTTGCTGTGAAATGAGTCCCATGGTCAGAGGCCATGCAACAGCATATAGCAGCATAGAGAAGTTAAGTGACTGTCTATGTCCACAGGGAGTTATTCTGAAAGAACTATTGATAGAAAGAAGACAAATCCTTTTCAAGAATAGGTGTCTATTTCAGTGGCAAAGAATCTTCTCGTTGAGTTAGAAGAAAGTTATCATGATGGAATTGCTTGCATCCACCACCCTGCCACAATGAGTCTGGCTGATAGCCCCAGGGGATCTCTGGCTCAGTACTGATCCTGGCAGTTATCAGACAGGACACATCACAGTGGCATCAGCCACATCTGTCTTTGTGAGCGGAGACTCATGTTTCTTCCCTCATGTTCAATTTATATCCCTGCCATTACAGGTGCTTTGTGGCTGGGAATATTGGACATTGATAGAAATGGCTGGGTAAGTGAATTATTCTTGGAGCAAGGCACGACAGCATTAGAAATATTAAAATTACCTTTGATGAGCAAAAAATATATGATACAAGTCTTTTCACATTATGTGCTCATCTGAGCTAAACTTACCATCAAGATATCTCTTCAGAAATCTACACTATATTTGCCAAGGGCATTTTGTGAATACTTCTAGTAAGTCAAACTGCTTATGCCAGCTAATATATCAATGCCTATCTCCAAATCTAATCACTGTCCCATCCACACAAGTGAAAAGCCAGTACTAACACTTGGAAAATCTGCCATCAAAAGAATTTCTACTTCCTATCATTGTTAAGAACCACTCTAGAGCAGGGCTCTAGTTGTACATTTCTTTACCTAGGTGACAAACAGAATGCAAAACAGCAAATCAAGCAAAGTCATATTTTATTTATTGAGCTTGATGAACATAGATATCTATGGCTCCCAATGAGAAAATGCAAAGAGAAAAAGTATAGGAAAAAGGAAAATCCATGGATATTTAGACCTTTTGTTTGACAATGTACACTTCTGTCTTCAGAATGTGGTGAATCTATACTCATGAATATGTTTTCTTTTGATCACAGGTCAGTATATATGCCCATCTTTGTGGTTTATTTAGACAATGCTTAAATTTCTTGAAGAGTAGTACCATTCCATTGTGCCTTGGTAACTTGGTAACTTCTATCAAACCCTAGTAAAGTCTTCTATTATGCTGAACTTTGGGAATAAATTTCATGACAAAGAAGCTATTGACCACATCCTAAGGATTTTTGCGGTGATGCATTAAAGTTGCAGCTATGATCTGTCTCCTTGGGGTGACTCCAGATATAAGAAAATCTGTTTGGTCAGATGGCCCTATTGAGTCAAATTTCATGCCTACTTGTATCATATAAAAAGTCTTCTTCTATGACACACAAAAACATGGAAATGCTCGATTAAAACAAAATGCCTAAATGAAATACATGTTGCTGCCAAGTTCCAAGCAAGCTTACCATGACCAGTACTAATTCTAGGAATGAATTTAGTTGATGTGGCAATTCTCTACAATGTCATGGAATTTACTTTACCTGTGTCTTATATCTCGTAGACATACCTAAATGAGTTGCTTCATCTTCTTCATCAGGTCCCATGAATATCACAGGAAAGGTGTGCTTCTCTGTGTAAAAGGGAAGCCACTCATGTATATTCAGTGTAAGAAAAGATAGTTAATATGCCTATAGACATGACTGTGAAAGTTTTTCTGTCAGTTCCACTATAAATTCATGTGTTTATAATAGTCACCATTAATAGCTAAATAATGGATAAGTGTTTTTTAGGGCATAGCTTCATTCTATTAGTCAGCTATATTATTTTGATATGGGACTCCACATATTTCTGGGAAATTGGCTGCAACTCGTATCCACTTTATATAGAAAATAATTCTTTTTAAATCAACAAAGTCTGTCTGCTATAACAAATGTCAATCAGATGACTTAATGAAGTATACAGTAGAAATTAGTATACCTAGTTGTCACAGACACTGCAGTAACTCTAAAGTATATAATTTCTTCAAAGCACTATCTAGAAAACATCAAAACTTCCAGTATCTCTATTTGCCTGTTGCTTTCCTAAAGAGCCAAGGGGCTTTCTGTCCCTTTCCCAAGCACTGTCAGTTTTTAAGCAGATGTATTTTAAGAGCCATGTCTGGATATGCTTGTCTTAACATATTCCAAAAGTAGGAAGATAACTGGGGAATGATCTTGGGGAACCACTGGACTGAATCTGTCATCTACTAAGCAAAAATTCTGTTGATTGTCTTGAATTCTCCTCTGATTTGTAGTCTATTAAGTTGATTTCTTTTCCCCAGAATTAACATTATTCTTGAGTCAGCACACAGCTTTTCATCTGATTTTTATTTACCTTTCCTTAATTCATTACCATCCTTATTGAATGGCCATAAGTTCCTTGGGAAGGACTGGGAAGAATATTAGTAGCAATGTATTTTAACCATTGTGGGCTCTTGGAACACTGAAACTCAGTCACCTCCACATGTAAGGAGCTTGGGATCTGTGAAATCTCTGAAATCAGAGGTCTGACCAACGGATCATGACTTGCTTAATGTGATTGGAGACATGCTTGTGTTCACTGGTTTCAGAATGTTTCACTTCACATGTTAAGTGAGGCTTTCATAACAATCCTTATCTGTTTCTATTCCAGGCATAACCTGTCAGGGAGATCACCCTTTTTGTCAATCTAGTATAATCTCTGTGGGTCTGATTATTCTGATTGCTGCTTTGACAGTGAAGTCCATTAAAATGATAATCCTCACTTTGTTTTAGGATTCACCAGACTTGATATGCTAAATTCTGGCGACCAGGTCAATGTCAGGATTTATTCTCAACATGTCTATTCTGCAGAGAAGAGAAAACACAAGGCTCTCAAGATATGAGAACACATGTAATAATGCCTTTATTGAACTTGCAGCGAACTAAAATCTTGTCTCATCCTTCCTCATAGGAAGAGCTAGATCATGTATATGAACCCACTCCAAAAGGGAAGTACTCTCCCTAGTGAATCTGTTATCTTCATTCATAATATTCTGATGGTGGATATAATAGTTTATTTCAAATTAAGTACATTCAGATTTCACCCTAGTGAATTTTCTGTTAAAGTTGTTAGTGTTCAGTACAAAAAAACACTTTGATTGCAGCTTCTAGGATTAGTGAGACCATATATATTGACTAGTTCTTTCAAATTTATATTTATTCACATGATCAACAGGCCTTAGTAGGTAAAATTTGTCAGTCGTACTTAAGTTCCAATGAAGTACACTACCTGTTATATATTCAATCTCACAGCAATAATGCAGTCCTTTTAATGGAAACTAGTTTATGACATTCTATACTTTTTCAGCAAAGAGGAAATTTTAAGGGATCTAGGCAGAGAAATTCCATCCACTGGCAAGGAAGGCTATGCAGAGTTTGAGGGGTCTAATCCAATTACATTAAGTTAGAGCACGTGCCCTCTAGACTTTCTTCTAATCAGTTCTGATTATTTATTTTTATTTTTGTAAATCCTAATGATTATAGACCCCAGTTTATAACTAATCTTATTATGTGCAGCCTTTAATTTTGTTCCCACTTTAGTCAAAACTCTGTGCTGCTGCTACCTGAGATAAGAGCAGCTTTTAGGAAGCTGCAGATGGTTTCATTTCATTAGACAGTCTTTAAGTTTGGATTAAAATCATTGGCCATGGACTTGCCATGTTCTTGATACACTTAGAGACAACCGTTCTATACAGTTGTGCCTCATTTTAGCAAGATTATCTGTGGGGAAAGTTTAAATTAATTCAAAGCTACATTCTTGTAGGAGTTCTTATACCTTGAGACAGGAAATTATTTTCATGTGGATTTTGTTCCTTTAGGAATAGAGACAGTAGTGTCTTCATACGAAAACAAAGTAGATAAACCCAGCCAAGAAAACTTGAAAAAAATAATTCATAGCGTGTATCCAGTGAGGTTCTGTTCCCTGAAACTACTTCTTTGAACAAAATCACTATTAGTTAGTAGTCAAACAAAAACTAGAATCACTGAAAGAAAAGCAAAGGTAGATCGATATACTGTTTTCTTTTACTTGGTGGAGACTGGAAGCTGTATGACAGAAGTCAGAAAAGGAAAACTTGTATTTCCTAGTTTCTGGGATTTTTGTTGGTAATAATTTTAGTAGAGGATAATAATTGTCTTTTTGGCTCCTTAAATATTCTATATATATTTAATTTATATTATGACTGTAAATTATTCACTATCTGTGATATTTATTAATTAAAGATAAATGTCTTCATCCTTTTATTTTTGTATTTCTTTTAGTTCTTTCTTGTTTTTTTTTTTTATCAGCTTCATTTGTTTTATCTTTTGGATATCTGCCACTGTAGTCACTTCCATGGCTTTATGTTCATGATCTTCCATGAAGACAACGATGTAGCATG
>CABHPQ010163756.1:0-30522 GCA_902168405.1 Peromyscus aztecus | reverse complement strand
TTTTTTTTTTTTTTTTTTTTTTTTTTTTTTTTTGAGACAAGGTCTTGTTGTCCAGCCCTGGCTAGCATGGAGCTTCCCCTATAGACAGTCTGGCAGTGAATTTCCCGAGATTTCCCTGCTCTGCCTCCCAAGCACTGGGACTAAGGCACGCGCCACTGTGACCACCAAAGGTCCTTGTTTAAGCCTCGTGCGGGAGCCGAGGGAAGAGTCCTCCTCGAGGCAGTTCGTTTTCCTCAGCTTCCTGAGACAGTCACGTTCGCGTTCTGTGCTTCACGTCAGTAGATGTGGCATGTTTGTGTTACAGCTTGTCTACAAGGTCAAGTCAAATGATATATTGGAGAAACTGGCTTTGATTTCCCCGGACACCAGTGAGCAGACCGAATGGCAGCAACTTGTCGAAGAAGCTAAAGAAAATCTCTGCAAAATCCAGGTCCATCTTCGCAGTCATCAGCTGGGGATTTCGTGCTGTTGTGCTGGTTAGCGTTATTAAGGTGCCTTCCTCTGGTGTGTTTGAACAGGATGATGACTTCGTGGTCAATTTCTGCCTCAAGGCCCAGTGGATGACCTATGAGACTACCCAGGAAATGCTCACTTATGCCAAAGCCAGGGTAAGTTGGTTTCTTTTGGAAAAGTTTGCTTTAATCACTCGTGATACAGTTCTATCAGCTCCGAATATATTTTCTTGTCCTTCAGTTTTTGTTTTTTTCTTTAAATGTCTTTTTTTTTTCCTTTTTTCTTTTTTTTCTGTCCAGCTTTGAGACAGTTTACATAAGGCACAGTTTACCTATCTCAAGTTCAGGGTTCCTAGTGTACCCCCTGATCTGTGTGCATCCATCAGCACATTGTAGAATGAGACCTGTGTGGTTCTTTCTGGCCCCTCCCTCTGATAACTACTCATTTACTTCCTTTTTTATTTATCTACTTATTTAGGTTTATGTAGCCCTGGCTGTCCTAGAACTTACTCTGTAGACCAGGCTGGCCTTGAACTCAAATATCTGCCTACCTCTTCCTCCCAAGTGCAGGGATTAAAGATGTGCGTGTGCCACCACTCCCCAGCTTGGACAATTTTCATATGCACTATATTTAGCAAAATCTATTTAAGATTTAGTTTTATTTTATTTTGAGACAGAATCTCACTTTCTATCCCAGCTAGCCTGGGATTTGCTCTGTAGACAAGACTGATGTTGAACTCGTAGAGACCTGCCTGCCTCTGCATCCCAGTATGAGGATTAAAGGTGTGAGTCAGCACACCCAGCTATTTTTATTATTTTTAATTATGTGTGTGTATCTGTACATGTGAATGCAGGTTCCTTCTGAGGCACATAAAAGGCATCTGATCCCCCTGGTGCTGAGCCCCCATAAATCATTTCTTTACTGTTTAATACCATTGCATATAACAGATTCCTCTTATTTTGGGCTTAAATACAGTTTGCTTCCAAAGATAATGTTTTCTGTCAAGTCCCAGAAAGTTCACCCTCTTATAAAGAGCAACCCGTCTCTCTGTGTACTTTCCCTTTCTTTTTTTGCACCTGTATACAATGTGTTTTGAATAGGTCCATCTCCAGTGCATTCCTGTCCTAACATGTCCTCTCTGTCTCACCATCCATGCTTAGCTCCTCAAGAAAGAAGACAAAACTCTGCTGGCCTATTCTGATAGCTACATGGAGGTAATGGCATTGCATCGGTATTTAATTTGTGGATGAAGGCGTTGTTTTTCTTTTCAAGGCAGATGGATATTAAGTGAGTGTTCAGTACCTCAGCTTCCTTAGCAACAAAATGGGACTGCAGGTAGTGTTGGTCTTGTGGTTTTGGAGTCAAAGCATTTCTGTCTAGTCCCTGGTAGCTGCTAAAGGCTCAGTAAATGGACTGCAGTGATCAGTATGGGCATGCATCCGAGCATGTGTGCATTTAAATTCCCACGATGGCTCAGTGGGTCCAAGTGTTGTGACAAGCTTGAAGACCCATATTCAGTCCTTGAGACCCACATGCTAGAAGGACAGAACCAACTCCTGCAGATTGTCCTCTGTCTCCCGCTTGCCGTGGTACATGAACCCACCTCCCCCTCCACATAGACAGCATAATAAATGTTAAAAACTATCAATTCTCAAAATAAATACTTGATATAATCCAGCTAAGTTATGCCTTCAATGTAAATGATTGTGAAACCCCACACTTAGTTTGCATTTGCCTTTATAATAAAATGTGACTAGAAATGTTTTCATTATTTTGTGTGTGATATGTTAAATAATGAAAGTTGTGTGGGTGGGAATTGAGCCATAATATTTCAGTTAAAATGAGAATGTACACAAGGCTTCTGTAGTAGAATGACCCTTATTTTTAGCATTTAAAACTTTTAATTTCAATGTTATCGTGTGTGTGTGTGTGTGTGTGTGTGTGTGTGTTTGTTTTGTTTGCGTGGATACAAATGCTATAACATGCATATGGAGGTCAGAAGACAACGTTGTGGAATCAGTTATCTCCTACATTAAGGGGGTTCCAGGGATTGACCTCAGGTCACCAGGCTTCCATAGCAAGTGCCTTTAGGTGAGCCATCTTACCAGCCCACATACATTATTAAAGTTATCAAATTATTTTTTCTTTAGGTGCTAAAGGCTAATGCAAAGTTAACTACATTTTATGGAGCATTTGGACCAGAGAAATTCAGGTGTGTGCATTCTATTTTTAATTTTTAGGTTATGAATTAAATATGTTTGAGATATCATGAGAAAGATAGTATTCCTTTGAGTGAATTTGTATCCAAGGGAAGGAGGAGCCTGTGTGTTCAAATGATAGGAAATACTATCTTTCCAGCAAGATTGGCTTAAGAACTCTGTCATCCTTTCTGTCTTCTCTTGGTCCTTGCCTGTGTTTTTAATGGCTCAGCTTCCCATTGCTGTTGACTGTGTCTTGTATTTGTAAGTAATTATATTCTTGCTGTGTGTATGTGAGTGTGTCTGCTTGAATTGAGTTTCTGGGACCACAGTTGCTAAGGCAAAATTTGTACATATGTCCTCCAAATATATTTGTTCTGGTAGATGATGGCCTAGAGAGTGCCTATTTTCCATTCATTCACTTCATCAGAAAACTCTTGTGTTTTGCTAATCTAATTTGTAAAAAGTATTACAAAAATATAACAGGCTTGATTTGGTTTGACTCTTAATTTTTTATTTTTAATGACTTTTGTTATTTAGGGTTATTTGTCTTATTGGGTTTTTTTTTTTTGTTTGTTTGCTTTACATAAGAAATCCTTTTTTCATTAACTTTTTTTTTTTGGTGTGAGTTATTTAATTTTGAAAGTATTATAATGTAACAAAAGAAAACAGCAAGACACTCAAGTTGCTTGGACTTTCAGATCATGGAAAAAGTCTGAAATTTTTGTCTTGGATATTATGTAAAACTATTTCTACTTCATGAAACAAAAATAGAAGGAATAAAAACAAAATAAAGCATATTAAAAGAGCAAAAATCTAGCTTGTTGATTCTGTTATAGCAAACTTGTACATCATTATCTATTATATCAGAGTACACTCATCAAATTATGTATATATATTAAGAATATCACCAGGTGGTAGTGGCGCATACCTTTAATCCCAGCACTCGGGAGGCAGAGGCAGGTGGATCTCTGTGAGTTTGAGGCCAGCCTGGGCTACAGAGTGAGTTCCAGGACAGAGTCCAAAGCTACACAGAGAAACCCTGTCTCGAAAACCCCCCCCCCCCAAAAAAAAAATCAAATTTTCCCTTCTACTATAGATGTTGAAGAAACATTTTTAAGACAGCAGTTTTATGGTTATCATAACCTTTATCTGCTTTCAAAGACTTATTAGAAGACAACAGAACACAGTTAAATCCTGAATTGTTAAGTCATATTTTAAATTAAAAAATTTTTTTTTTTAAAGACAGGGTCTCCTATAGTGTAGGCTGGCCTAAAACTTGCTCTGTAGCTAAGGCTGGCTGAATTCTCCTTCCCTCCCCCTCTTTTAAAAAAATTTTATGTGCACTCATTTTTTTTTTCTTACATGGGTGTCTGTGTGAGAGCATCAGATCCCCTGGAACTGGAGTTACAGACAGTTGTGAGCTGCCATGTGGGTGCTGGGAATTGAACCCGGGTTCTCTGGAAGAGCAGCCAGTACTCTAACCACTGAGCCATCTCTCCAGGTTGTTTACGTTGTGATTATCTGATCTGGGTTCCAACATGGAGAGTCACTGCCATTAGTGACAATGACAGTTCTCTACATTTGGCAAAGCAGACTTGCTTTGCACTGTGGAATTTTTAGATGTTTTATTTTTTACTTCATTAAAAAAAAAAAAGGTGGAGAGATGGCTCATCAATAAAGTACACTTGTTCTTGTAGAGAACCCATGTTTGGTTCCCAACACCCACATAGTGGCTTACAATAATTCATAACTCCAGATCCAGGAAATCAGACTCCTTTCTCTGTCCTCTGAGAGCACTACACATGTTAGTGGTATGAATACATATATGTAGCCAAAACATTCATAATGCATGAAATAAAATTAAAATTATAAAAGGGAAGTAGTTGGAGCCAGCAAGATGCTCAAGGTGCTTGCCATCAAGTGTGACTGCCTGAGTTCAGTCCCTGAGACCCACATGATGGGGGAGAGAATCATTTCCTGCAAGTTGTCCTCTATATGCATGCCCCCACTAAATAAACGAATGTTCAAAAAAAGTGGTTAGGATGTATAATGATACCAATTTAGAAAGTATTTTTTTCACTCCTAACTTGTGTCTTCCCTCTGATTTCTCAGTGGTAGCTCTTGGATTGAATTCCTGAATAATGAAGATGATCTCAGAGATATTTTTATGCAGCTAAGAGAAGGAAACCTTGTTTGTGCTCAGTATCTTTGGCTTAGACATCGGGTAATATATTCTGCATTTTAATTTCTTGATTGCTTTCTAGCTTCTGGAATGGGTGGTTGAGTACTGGAAACTAGCAGGCTGTCAAGTGTGACTGGGTGGTAGAGTGTTTCTAGATTGATAGGCTGTGACTTGTCCCAGGGGATGTTATCCCCAGATAATAGTAGATGAGAGGAAGTGCTATGGTTTGCTGATAGCGTCTTATTTTATCTATCTTCAGAGATCGATTAGCTCTGAGTTGTTCCTCAGTAGGCAATATTTTTATTAAGTGATTTATTAATATCAATGCTTCTGCCGATGGCGGAGAGAATGTTCCTACTATTTGGATTGTGGTGAAGGAATACTTATTAAAGGTATTTATCTGAAGGCTGTATACAGTGGCACATTCCTGTAGTCACAGATCTTCTGGAAGCTGAGGCAGGAGGATTAGTTAGTCTAGGAGTTTCAGGCTAGACTGAGCAATATAGACCCCATCTCATACACAGATAAATAGACTGTTTATCTAAATCCCCTTCTTTAGGCTGATATTGACATATAACATTTAGATTTAAGAAGTGTTGTGTTATTCCACTAATGGACATTCTTATTTGTAGCCAGAAGTTTTTTTGTGTCCTTCAGCTGCTCAGTCCCAAATAAACACACAGAAACTTAATATTAGTTACAAACTGTTTGGTCTGTGGCTCAGGCTTTTTGCTAGCTAGCTCTTTCATCTTAAATTAACCCATTTCTATTAATCTATATCTTGCCACGTGGCCATGGTGTTAGCAGACTTCTGGCATCTTGTTCCTCCTTGGGCAGCTGGATCATGTGTGCCCTGACTCCACCCTCTTCTCCCTGTATCTCTCTTGGCTTTCCCGCCTGGCTCTTATCCTGTATTACCATAGGCCAAAACAGCTTCTTTATTAACCAAAGGTAGCAACACATATTCACAACATACAGAAAGACCATCCCACAGCACTTGTTAGTATTTGTACTATCATTTCCAGTTGTATTTTCCTTAGGATACAATCTCTTCTGGTTCCTGTGTGTGTTTATTATCTACTACTCAATAATACAATGAGTTGTGACCCCCCCTTATTTGAATTATTTGTATAAAATACGTTTCTCATTCATTATTAAATCAGTAACGTTGCTGAGCAGTGGTAGCGCACTCACGCCTTTATCTTAGCACTCAAGAGGCACAGGTAGGTGGATCTCTAAGTTCCAGGACAGCCAGGCCTACACAGAGAAACCCTGTCTCAAAAAAACAAACAACAACAACAAAATTCAGTAACATATTCTTTGAAATGGCTTTAAATTTTTATTTAAGGAGATCATTTGCTTCAGTTAGCATGGGTTTGGTCAAAGCATTCTCACGCATCTCTGTCATTGTACTTGGTTTGTATTTATCCCATTCACTGCCTTCCCAAGGATCCAGGAGGTCTTTGCCCTTTGAGGGGTTGTTAGTTTCAATTTGTCAGACAGGTCTTAATTTCTGATTCTTCAATTCAGGCTGACTTTGAAAGCAAGTTTGACGTGAAAATGCTGGAGAACTTGATGAACTCAATTTCTACACAAGTCTCCTTGGAAAGACTTTGTTCATGGTTTAAAAATGATGTCATCCCGTTCGTGAGGAGGGTTGTGCCTGAAGGACAAGTGAGTTTCTTCTAGTATTTCCACTCCTACAGATTTAACTACATTTAATGCTTCATATTCAGTTAGTGAGGAAGCCCTTTCAAAAGGTGACAGAGCTGGATGCAGCGGTGCACAATCTAATCTCAGCACTCGAGAGGCTACGGTAGAAGGCGGCTAGGAATTTGAGTCCAATCTACATAGCAGCTGCATAGCAAGTTCCAGGCCAGCTTGGATTACAGAGTGTGACCCCAAAGATGGTGGTGGTGGTAGAGTACTGACTAGTGTGCTAGCATGTTCGAGGTCTTGTGTTCAGTGCCCAGCAGTGTAACTTATAGATAAATAACTTCTAAGAGGTGGCTATAGGGCTGGAGAGATGACTCAGTGGATAAGAGCACATTCTCCTCTTTCAGAAGACCTGGGTTTAGTTTCCAGCACACACAGTATGTGCCTCACAACCCACCTGCAGGTCCACCTCCAGGAGATCTGATGTCCCCATCCTGGCCACACGCGTGCACTCACATACAGTTTTTAAAAATTCTTAAAAACTGATTGTAGAAATTTTTGTGTGGGATTACTGAGAATTTCCTTTTTCAATGGTGTATCTATTTCAGAACATTCTTGCAAAGTGGCTGGAACAAGCATCCAGGAACCTAGAGTTAACTGATAAGGTAAGATCTGTGTATTAAATTCAAAAATGGCATTTGCTCCCTCACAGCAGCTTCAAGCTTGATTTTTAACGGTCTTTCATATTTTTAAAAGGCAAACTGGCCGGAAAATGGACTTCAGCTAGCAGAGGTGTTCTTCACAGCCGAAAAAGCAGAGAAGTTTGGATTTGCATCCTCTTGGCACTGGATTGCCTTGGTATGATGTCAAGACAAATTTTATGATGAAATCATCACATCACGACATAGACTTGGCCTGTGTGTGGAGAAGGCATGCCATTGTCTCAGGGCCTGGAAAGGAACACTCCTTTCTTCCTTCCTGTTGTATCTGTTACAACCTCGACCTGTTTCCATGCAGTCTGTGGATATGAAACAGTCAAAATGGAAATATATAAAGACATTCTAAGTGATATCACGGGGATTTTTTTTTTTTTTTTTTTTTTGCAACAATAGCATGTCAGAATCCTTTAAACAACTAAAAATGATGTATAAGCGTCATTCTGCAGCAGTCATATCTGCTTCTTTTACTGTGGTGATGTATTGTGTACCCTTAAACATGCCTGAGGATGAGGACAGAGCCACCCACCAGATTAGACCTAGAGGTCAGGCAGTGGTGGCACACACCTTTAATCCCAGGAAGTAATATGGCAGGGCGGAGAAATGTACATAAGGCGAGAGGAGACGGAACTCACTCTCTTTAGACTGAGGATTTCGTAGAGGTCAGAACTAGTGGCTGGCTGCTCTGCTTCTCTGATCTTTCAGCATTTACCCCAATATCTGGCTCTGGATTTTTTTATTAAAAGACCATCTAAGATTCGAACAACATTTTACTTAAACCAGAGACCTTCTGTCAGTCTGAAGGAGTAGCAGGGGGTTGTAGATATGACTCAGTACAGAGCGTTTGTCTCTCCCGTGAGCCTCTGGGTTTCATCCTAGCATTAAGAAATGGAAAAAGCACTGTTAGTAGGGGAGTCACAGTCAGAAAAATAGTTTGGAGGGAGCCAATTACATTTGGCTGCTTTCTTCTACATTTCTTCAAGTTAATCTCTCTTTTTTTTTTTTTTTTTTTGGTTTTTCGAGACAGGGTTTCTCTGTGTTGTTTTGGTGCCTGTCCTGCATCTCGCTCTGTAGACCAGGCTGGCCTCGAACTCACAAAGATCTGCCTGCCTCCCGAGTGCTGGGATTAAAGACATGCGCCACCACTGCCCGGCTCTCTTCTTTTGAGGTTTCTCAAAAAATAAAGCATGAATTATACTAAGAAAAGTGTGCAATTTTATATTCTTAAAAATTATGTTGGGAGTGGTAGAATTAAGTTGATAAATTACACGGTATAATAAAAATCTCTCTTGTGAAGTATTCAGTACTTTAGCCCCAGACAAATGTGACCTTTAAAAATGTGTATTGTGATGGCTGTCATGTAGCTTGATTGGCACAGTGCTTGGTGAACATGTATGAAGCCCCAGCACCCCATAAACTGAGTATGTTGGTGAATGCCTGTAATTTCGGGCTGTGGGAGGTAGCAGCAGAAGGATCAGAAATTCAAGGATATCCTTGGCTATCTATCATGTTCATGGCCAGCCTGGCCACATGAGAGACTCTCTCTCTCAGAGACAAAAAGATAGAAAGTTTCTATTTGGGTTTTGAAACAATTGCCCTTCTGTTGCCAGTTCTTAAATTTTTTCCCAAGAAGTAAATTGTAGATTCTGGTTTTCTCCTCTGTGTAATTGTGTCCGGTACTTACTTCTTTGAGATAAGTTTGACTGTGTCTCCCTAACGCACTTTGGTTTTGTGTCCTTAATGGTGTTAATGCTTCTGTTTTAGAAGGATTATCAAAACACAGAGGAAGTCCAGCAGTTACAGACACTGGTGAACAAGTTGCAGGAGCTTATCACCCTGCATAAGAAATACAACTGCAAACTGGCCCTCTCTGAGTTTGAGAAGGTAAAGTTCCAGCCCCAGGAGCACTGGTTTGTTTTTTGTATCCAGTTGTGGCCAAACTCTGCATCATTTACCCCATCTTCCCGTCTCATCTCCAGGAAAATAGCACCACCATAGTGTTCCGGATGTTTGACAGGGTCTCAGCACCAGAGCTGATCCCCTCTGTCTTAGAGAAGTCTGTGAGAGTTTACATGCGGGAACAGAATTTGCAAGAGGAGGAACTTCTTTTGCTTTACATAGAGGTAATATTTTCTTTAACTTTTTAAGTATTCATTTCTATTGTGTGACTGTGTGTGCTCACAGACATGGTGCATGTGTGAAGGTCAAGAACAACTTGAGTCAGTTCTCTCCTTCCTCCACATGAGTCCTGGGTATCTGACTCAGGCCACAAGTGCCTTTACCTGCTGGGCCATCAGTCCCAACTTTTGTTTCTGAGATCTGTGCAGTACGTCATCGTATTAAATGCTTGACTCTGTAAGGAATGCCAGGCTTTACCACTAGTACCTATGAGACATTTGAATTGGTCAAGAATGTAAACCTGGCTATTAGAGAGGTTGAAACGGGAGGATCACTCAAGGCCACAAGTTCAAAACCAGCTAGGCAGAATAATGAGATCCCATCTCAAGAAGAAAAAGAGAACAACAGGACTTTCCCCAAGGGACTCCTGTGAGGTATTAGGGGTTTAGGATGCAAGATGGTGCTAAAGGATCAGGCCTCAGGCCTCCGGAGTCCAGGTTTGGTCTGCTTCATTAAAGGTGTGCCACCACATCCAGCCTGAGAGGTTCTAATACTTGAAAACATGTATGTTTCTCTTTCTAGGATTTACTGAAGCGGTGCAGCTCAAAGTCCGCGACACTCTTTGACACAGCGTGGGAGGCGAAGGCCATGGCGGTGATAGGATGCTTGTCTGACACAGATGTGAGCAAACCCTGACTGTTGGGGCTTCCTGTTTGTAGTAACGAGTTCCTTTTGAACACTGGAAATGACATGTATTTGTTAGGGAAATTTTTTGTAGAATGTAAAAAAAAAAGATAAAACCATACATAATTCTATTTCCTTTGATTATGGAAAATAAGATGAAAATGCACCCATTCCTACTACCAAAAGATTTTCCATGGTCAGTTGGATGCCTCTCTGTTCAGGAGCTGGGATTCTCAGAAATGAAACTCTTAACTGGTCAGTGCTGGGCTTTACAGTGATTCCCACTATTAATTAGTTCTCATAAAGGCAGGAGTGCAGGTGCTCACAGTCACAGCATTTAGGATGGTGAGTCATGTACCTTGTCTTGGAAGAACAATGAAGGATAGGTGAATAATTAAATATTTAAATGTAAGTGCAGCCCCGATTGACTATGGGTTAGAGAGAGAGACGAGGGCATGAAGTTAGGAGGATCTGGTTGAGTCTGGGTCGGGAGAGGTTGGAGGAGGTAAATAGGGATGGACCTGACCAAAATACTTTGTATACATACATATATGAAATTCTCAGAAAATGAATTAAAAGATTATATTTGAATTATGGAAGCTACTTTTAAGTATGGAGACAGCTGAGCATCTAGGAAGAGCTCTGCAGCCGCTGACTGACAACATCCTAGGTACTTTTCTGAATAACAGAACAGCTCAGGTTTGTTTTCTTGGAGATGGGTTATCAAGTATCCCAGGCTGACCTCAAATTCACTCATTAGCAGAGGTACTCTTGACCTTTTGATTTTATGTTTTGTGTATTAATGTTTTGCTTGCATATTTGTCTGTGGACTGTATGTGTGCCTGGTGTCCATTGAAGTCAGAAGAGAGTGTCGGATCCCCTGGAACTGGAGTTAACAGATGGTTGTGCCACCTGATTTGGGTTCTGGGAACTGAATTCAGGTCCTCTGCAGGGGCCACAAGTGCTCTTAACCGCTGAGCCATCTCTCCAGCCCCTGAAGTTGTTCTTTGTGTGTAGCAGTTGGAGGCAATACATGCTTTTGCAGGCAGATGAGATGCTCCCACTCTCCCTGCACCTGATGTTTGCAGTGCCAATCACTCACAGGAGAGGTGCTGCGGAGGGCTGGTCATTGTTCCTGTGTGATCTCTTGTAGCTCATCTTTGATGCTGTGCTGAAGATAATGTACAAGGCGGTGGTTCCCTGGAGTGCAGCTGTGGAGCAGCTGGTGAAACAGCATCTGGAAATGGACCACCCCAAGTAAGTTTGCTGATAGATACTCAGTGATGTGTCTGTGCCCTGCGCCAGCTTCCTGCTTTGAGTTGACAGCAGTCAGGTTTTTCCATCGACTGTTTCACATAGTCAAGTTAATACCGGCACATTTTGTTTAGGGTCAAGTTATTGCAGGAAAGTTACAAACTGATGGAGATGAAGAAACTTTTGCGAGGCTATGGAATAAGAGAGGTGAATCTCTTGAACAAGGAAATAATGGTAAGTGCCAGTTGGATTGGTTCCTCTATGTTCTTGTAATTCTAGAGCAGCATGGGAAATGGACTGAAGCTTTTCATATTCAGAAAGTTCACTGAGCTAGATAGATTTATTATATGGGAATGGGTCACACAGATGCCGTGACAAACATGAAGGTAGAAGGAGAGCTCAGAGCTGCTTCTCTACTTCCACCACGTAGCTTTTATGGAATGAACTCGGGTTGCCTGGCCTGGCAGCAAGCACCCTTACCCACTGAACCATCTCGCTGGCCCCATAAATCATGTTTCAATCTTAGGTCCAGTTTAAGTTTTTTGCTGCATTTTTAAAATACTGAAGGCATTTTGTCTTCATTAGCAAATGATTTCTGGGCTCTGAGTCTTTGTGTTAAGAAATGTATGATGTCTCTTTCAGAGGGTGGTCCGATACATTCTCAAGCAAGACATCCCGTCCTCTTTAGAAGACGCTCTGAAGGTGGCCCAAGGCTACAGGCTGTCTAATGATGAAATCTACAGTCTAAGAATTATTGATCTGATTGACAGAGAACAGGTGTGGATGTTTGTCTAAATCTTTAAATAAACCAAATTGTACAAACTACTTTCACAAAACGAAATAAATAGCTATGTCAATGTGAAAACAGTGTATTAAAGTAGTTACTTTAAAAAGTGATTAGCTAGTGGGCTTTTACTCTAGTTAGTACAGCCCAAACCCAGGTCTTACACGTGCCATAGGCCTCTTAGATTCTAAATTACGGTATGTGGGTTTTGTGGGGTTTTTTCCATCTGAAGTTTTTAGATGTTAGGAGTTGAAACCATGGCCTCATGAGTGCTAATTACATATTCCAGCACTGAATTGTCACTCTCTTGTGTAATTTTAAATTACCTTTATTGCTTCATATCCAGCAGCCATAGGCATACCCATGTTATAAGGGTATTTTCACTGCTCTAGGTTGATTGTAAATTTAGCTTATGTACAGCTGTCATTCAAAATGGGATTTTCAGATTTTGTTTGTTTTTTGAGACAGGGTCTCATTCTACAGCCCAAACCATCTTAGAACGCTGTGTATCCCAGGCTGGGATTCAAACTCCCTGCCAAGTGTTAAGATTGTAGGTGTATGCCACTATACCTTCTTGAGATTATCAGATTTATATTTGTATTTTTTCAAAGATCTATTTATTTATGTATGTGAGTGTTTTGTCTGCTTGTGTCTGCACACGAGAAGAGGGCATGATTCCATGGGACTACAGCTATACGAGATTGTGAGCTGCCTTGTGGGGCCTGGGAATTGAACTCAGAGCCTTTGCAAAAACAGCCAGTGCTCTTAACTGCTGCACCATCTCTCCAGCCTTCCGTGTTATTTTGTTTGTTTTGATTTGGGTTTGGTTTTGTTTTTCAAGACAGGGTTTCTCTTGTAACCCTGGCTGTCCTAGAACTCACTCTGTAGACCAGGCTAGCCTTGAACTCAGAGATCCACCTACCTCTGCCTCCCAAGTTCTGGGATTAAAGGTGTGTGCCACCACCACCCAGCTTCAGCTCTCAGATTTTTAAAAATATTAAACTATAGTCTTTTTTTTCAAAGTATCTTTTCATTTTCTTTCCTGTTCTGCTATTTGAGCCCAGGTCCTCACACTGGACAGTGTAGATTAGAAATTTTTTTCTTCTCACTTTGAAGTAGAAAAGGAAGAGCTAAGTTCAAACTATTCCTTGTAAGGACCCGCTGTTTTTTCCTTTCTTTCTAACACTTCACAGGGGGATGATTGTCTCCTGCTCCTGAGGTCTCTGCCTCCTGTTGAAGCGGAGAAAACTGCAGAGAGAGTCATCATTTGGGCTCGGCTGGCATTGCAAGAAGAGCCGGACAGTTCTGAAGAGGTGAGGATTTCATTAACTGAGATGTGTGCTAGTGCACACCTGGAAATCTGCAGGGGTGGGGCTGAGGGGTAGGGGGCAACAGGACCTTGAACTCCAGGCCGGCCTGGCTCCGTTGTAAGTCCTAGTTTCATAAGAAGTATTGAAGCGCCGGGTGGTGGTGGTGGTGGCGGCGGCGGTGCACGCCTTTAATCCCAGCACTTGGGAGGCAGAGGCAGGCAGATCTCTGTGAGTTCGAGGCCAGCCTGGGCTACCAAGTGAGTTCCAGGAAAGGCGCAAAGCTACACAGAGAAACCCTGTCTCGAAAAAACCAAAAAAAAAAAAAAAAAAAAAAGTATTGAAGCTGAACATGCCCGCAGTAGAACCAGTCACTCCTTTAGAGATAAGAGACCAAGTATCACAGGGAGTGTGGCATACGACTTCAATGCCTGGCAGAGCCCGCCAGCCTGCCGGTCTACGTAGTGAGTTCCAAACCAGCCTTGGCTGCACAGGAAGACCCTGCCCTGCCCCCACCCCCACAAAAAATTACCAGAATAGTTGGATTTTTAAGCCTTAAGAAATGCCTCCCAGCCCCAGGGGATCTGATTCCCTTTTCTTACTTCAGTGGACACTACACACTACACACACTCACAGACATAGAATAAAAATAAGTAAGTTTTTTTTTTTAATTTATTTATTATGTATGCAGAGGGCACCAGATCAAATTCTAGATTGGTTGTGAGCCACCATGTGGGTGCTGGGAATTGAACTCAGGTCCTCTGGAAGAGCAGCCAGTGCTCTTCGAGCCATCTCTCCAGCCCCTTTCCTGGTATTTCTAAAGTATCTCAGTGCGTCTCCCATGTTTACCCTTTGTGATGCTCCTTTCACCTTGCAGCTGCCTGACCAGAGCTGCACATCATCCTCTATCACCTGTTTTATTGTTTTTCTGATTCCTTGCTTGGTTTTTTGTTTGCTTCCTTTGTGTTCTTTTGTTTCTGTTCTTTGGTGGTACTGAGTACGGAACTCATGCCTGAGGGATGCTAGGAATCCTCTCTCACAATTCCCTACCACGATTCCATGGTTCTTATGTGTGTGTTTGTCTCTGTCCAGCTGAGGTGAGCAGTAAAGAAGTAGATTTCACTTTGCATATTTTAGGACAAGGCCTGGAGAATGTCTGTGGCGAAGACATCGGTGGATATTCTCAAAATCCTGTGCGATATTCAGAAAGGTATTTTCCCTAGCCTCTGTTCCCCTACTTGCTTTTTGTCCCAAAGCTCACCAAGGCTCTGGCTCTCTGACTTTACCCACTTTTCCATAAGAAAAATGTAATTTTTTTGTTTTTAATTAGTCTTATTAGACCAGAGCTTGTAAAGTGGACTTATTTTCTGTTCCGTGCGTGTTTCAGTAATCTGTTCATTGTTGGACTAGATACCTGATGTATCTGTTGGTGATGATAAGGTTGGGTAATTTGTAAGAATAGTGGTTTATTTAGCTCATAGCTCTGGAGACTGAGAAGTCCAGGGATGTGATGCCATCATCTGCCCAGGGTCTGCCGGGGCCTTGCTGTGTTGTCACCTGACAGAGGGCATCATGCATTCAGAAAGACAAGCTAGAGCCATCAAGCACTCTTGAATAACCTATTGTTCATGACTAGAATAATCCGCTCATGATGACTTTGCAGTCCTGCCTCTTGTTGTCATGACATTCTGGGGGATTTCAAATTATAGCATATGGGAATTTATCCGTCTGCTGTAACTTTCAAAATGTAATTACAGACAATCTACAGAAGAAGGATGAGTCTGAAGAGTTCTTGAAGCAATTTAAAGTGGTTGCTAGTTTACAGGTAAAGATACTATGCGCCCAGTCAGTGCACCATGAACATCTGTACCCATAAAGCAGCAGAACTCTCCAGAGTAGAATTACCCCCAAATTAATGGTTAAGCCTCTCTCCCCTCTTTTGCAAGGCTCCCTACAGCACAAAATTATCTGAACCCAAATGTTAAAAGTGCTAAAATTGAGAAGGACTTCTCCATAATTATGTTTTCTTATTTTCCTAGCTTTTAGTGTCGGTATTTTATTACTTTTGAGCCATCAAAATCCTAAATTCCTCATTTATAAGTGAGTAATTTCTCAAGGAGAGGTTAAGAGTCAAGGTGGAGTTTTAACACTGAGTAAACTTGGGTCTTTGTCTCGCTTTGCTGCAGGAGAACTTTGAGGTCTTCCTCCCATTTGAAGACTATAGCAACAGTGCCCTGGTAGCCGGTCTTCGAGAACAGTATATTAAGGCCCATGAAGATGCACAGGCTGAGCACAAACTCAGGGGATGCCCAGGGCCCACCCTGACCAGGGGGACAGACCTGAGCATCAAGTCGAAGCTGCACAGACAGGCCCTGGCCCTGCAGGTGGCTGCACAAGAGCTGGAGGCAGAGCTGGTCTTGAGGGCCTTGAAGGACGGGAAGGTGGGAGCCGCACTGAGCAAATGCAGGTGACACTGGGACCCCCGCCTGGCACATTGTCAGAAATGACATTGGCTCTCTCCGTCCCATCACTGATAAGCCTTGGGCCAGGGCCACTTTCACTGTCACAGAGGTGATTCTTAGTTTCCTGAGAGCCTGTTTGGGGGCCTCTTCATCTATAAATAGTAGTATGGAAGGAAGAGACCCTGCTCAGCTTGTCACATGATTGTTGAATGTTGGCTCCTGTCCCTTGATTGATCCTTAAGGGTAGCTAAAATACTTGGAAAATGGATCACACTTTGTACCATGAAAAAGTCTTTTCCGGTGTTGTTGTTGTAATGATTTTATGAGTATGAGTGTTTTGGCCTGTGTGTATGTATGTATGTATGTGCACCACATGCATGTTTAGTGCCCCTAGAGGTCAGATTGCCTGGAACTGGAGTTATAGATGGATGTGAGCCACCATGCATGTGGGCGCTGGGAATGGAACCCGGGTCCTCTGCAAGAGCAATGAGTGCTCTTCACTGCTGAGCTGTGTGTATCCGCCCCCCTGAGAAAGCTTTAAAGACTGTGTGTTAATGCTTAGATACGAATGCCAGAAGGGCAAATGGAGGTGCATTTGCTCTGAATCCTGACTCCCGCCTCTTTCCTCTGCAGAGACTTACTTAGGTATTACTGTAATGCTGACACAGGGAGATTGCTCTTTCTGGTGTGTCAGAAGCTCTGTCATATGCTGGCGAACAACGTCCCGATGATAGCACCAGTGGGACTAGATCTTCCTTCTGAGATACATGATCTCGCATGCCAAGCTGCCACCGTCTGCAGTCCAGGTGACAAGATGTATAAATCTTCATATTCTCTGCTTTATTGTACCCAACCCTCCCACACGCTGTCTGTGATAACTGCATTCTGGAAACCACACAAGAGACAGCTTCTTCTTTCACGAGGATACTATAGCTTTAAAACATTAACAGCCAAGTTGTCCCCTGTAGTGCTTGAGTTAGGTGTCTGAGAGACAGGAGGATCATCAGTCCAAGGCTAGCCTGGGCTACTTAGCTAGACCTTGACAATCAGTCAACCAGTCAGTCACTAAATCCCAAAACCCATTAATACTGTCATTTCTTCCTATTGATGACATTTGCTTTTGTATGGTCCTGGCGTTCCTGATCTCCCCACATTGATCTCTTTCATGCAAGCTTAAGCACAGACATGAACGTGGTGAGCCAGCTATCTATAAGTTGGCCTTCCTCGGCATTTGAAGTGGTCGTTATCAGAAGGTTGTTTTCATTGTTCTAAAGGAATAAAATAGGATTGATGATCCTGTCCACTTTCTTTCAGATATTTTGCTGGACGCTTTAGAACTAAGTAAATACACTTTAACGGCTGTGGAGCTTTCCAAACAATGCCAGATGGATGACTGTGGGATTCTGATGAGGGTAAGTCACCTCTGAGTTTTATTTCCATAAACAAAACTGCTGCTGGCCCCACCTGTGGTCTTCACATCACTTGCACAGTTCACAGAAATACCAATCTCCCGCTTACTTTTTTTTCTTTAGCTCTCCTCTAAAAAGCCACGGAGCCAATTCTCTTACCCAGGCACAGTTGTTTATTTTGATTTGAACTGCTTTTTGAAATATAGGGCTTTAACTGAGGCCTCTCTGGGTATATTGACCTTCTCTTAAGGGTTTATCCGAAGTGATATTTTACAAGTTGCCAACAAGAAAGGAATACTAGAATATAACTTTCCCTCAGTATGTACAGAAGAAATTGGTCCCAGGACCGTCCCTCCACTCAGAGACACCAGAATCTATGGATGCTAAAATCCCTTATCCAAAGCTGTGTACTATTTACATATGAGCCACACCCGTCTCTCAGGCTTTTAGTTCCACACACCCACATCAGGCAGCTCACAGTGGTCTATAACTCCTGCTCCAGATGATCCAGCATGGCTTCCACATGCACGCATACAGACCTACATATAATTAAAATTAATGAAAACAAGTCTTTTTTTTAAGCTGTTGGGCTCTTACACCTGATTTCTGGATTCGGTTTGGTGAAGGTGGTCTGGGTCCAAGTGTACCTACTGCTGTCTTTTCTGTGTGGTTTGCTCTTTAGGCCGCTTTTGGAGCTCACAAGGATCCATATGAAGAGTGGTCCTACAGTGACTTCTTCAGTGAAGATGGAATCGTTCTGGAGTCCCAGGTGGTACTACCAGTCATCTATGAGCTGATTTCCTCAGTGGTGCCCCTTGCCGGTAAATCTCACTTGTATCATTGTTTCCTATTTATTTTTGCTTTGTGCACACTGGAGCTATAGATTCCTGGAACCAGAACTGCATCCAGCAAGATAAAATTATATGCTTAAGGACCCAAGCACAACGGAATGCATGCTGCAAATGATTTTATTTATTCAAGGAAAAAATAGGTTCACACTAAGCCATGGTATTCAGGGTAGTAGTTCGCTTAGGGATGGTGGATAAGTCACTTTTTTGTCGCTGTGATAAAACACCATGACCAGCCAGGCGGTGGTGGCGCACACCTTTAATCCCAGCACTCAGGAGGCAGAGCCAGGTGGATAGCTGTGAGTTCGAGGCCAGCCTGGTCTACAGACCAAGATCCAGGACAGGCACCAAAGCTACACAGAGAAACCCTGTCTCGAAAAACTAAAAAACAAAACAAAAAAAAAAAAACAAACCCAGAAAACAGAAACCCACCGTGACCATAAGCAACTCTGGAAGAAAGGATTTACTTTGGCTCACAGTCCCAGAGAGTAGAGTCCAGCATGGCAGCAAGTGGCAGGCGTGGTAGCAAAAAAGGAAGCTAAGAACTCAGTCTTCAAAGCAACCATGAAGCACAGAGCAAACTGGAAATGGTGCTGAGCTTCAAACATTCAAAGCTGACTTCCTCCAGCAGGGCTGTGCCTGCTAAACCTCCCAAACAGCACCATGGACTGAGGACCAAGTCTGTGGGGGGCTTTTCTCACTCAAACCACCAGACCTGGGTCATGACTGTAGAAGGGTGTGAGAGACTTCTGGGTATAAAGTTCTGGTTCCTGATCATGGTGCAGCCAATGCAGCTGGGCTACTTAGTAGATTGTATGTTTAGCTGAGCATTCTGGATGTGTAGGTTAAAGCTTCTTGTTAGTTTGGTTGGTTGGTTTTAGGTTTTGGGGTTTGTTTTGAGAAAGGGCATCACTGTGTAGCCCAGGCTTGCCTCAAACTTGCACCCTTCCTTCTACCTAAGTGCTGGGATTTCAGGCATGTGTCACCATGCTCAGCTTTGAGTTTTGTCCTTTATTTTGCTTCTTGAGCAATTGCTGCTTTACGACATTGTTAATAACATGATTTCAATGATAGCTGAGTCCAGTGCTTTGTAAGAGTTATGTTACTTAGTCTTTGTTCATTTCTTTCTCTCTTTTATAGAAAGCAAAAGACATCCTTTGGATTCTATAAGTTTGCCATACTGTTCCACTAGCAAAGGTATTTATAATTAGAAATATATAATATATTATAATGTTACAAATATGCAAATACCAATATAATTTAAAGCATAAATTCATACATACTGAAATTCTGAATATGAATTTGTCATAAAATCTTTGACGTAATGTTAAACAATTTCATTGTTACATTTTCAGAAGTCAGACATTTATGTGATTTGTCTAATTGTATTCATAAATTTCAGTTTTCTATATAGAGAAAATGTCTTTACCTGCCAATAATTTGAGCATCTAAACTTAAAAAAAATTAGGATATTATAACCAACCAGACTTAGTTATTTTCTTATTTAAGTGTTAACTCTTGTTAACACTCATGTGTTAAGACTTTGGGAACCAACTCTGGCTGTTACTTCTTTGAGGAAGTAGGCTATCCCTGAAAGCAATTTCCCGAAGCAGTGATGTTTATTTAAATAAATTTAAAAAAAAAAAAAGAGGGGATATCTTCTGCAGAGGACCCTGGTTCAGTTTCCAGCACTCATACAGAGACTCACAACTCCCTGTAACTCCAGTTCCCTCTGACACCCTCTTCTGACCCCAAAGGCTTCTGCACACCCACAGTGCACACACACATACTTTGGCACACACATATACACATTAAATAAATAAGTAAATATTTGTATGAGTTTTTTATTGTTAAAAAATACAACTGTTGAATGTCATCTTCTCACTTGGCAGGAGACAACCTCATACTCCCCATTGTGAGCTCCATCTCTGCTCTGCTCCGGAACCTTCAAGAATCTAGTCAGTGGGAGCTGGCCCTGAGGTTCGTGGTCGGTTCCTTTGGTACCTGCCTGCAGCACTCCATGTCAAACATCATGAGTGTCAGTTTGAGTGAAAAGGTATGGCATCACAATAAATATTGGACTTCGGTAATTAAAGTGTCAAAAGCTCTAGCAAGCCAATCTCCTGTTGGCCCCCTAACAAAGACATTGATGCTTATTTGTTTTTTGTTTGTTTGTTTTTTCAAGACAGGGTTTCTCTGTGTAGTTTTGGTGCCTGTCCTGGATCTCGCTCTGTAGGCCAGGCTGGCCTTGAACTCACAGAGATCCACCTGGCTCTGCCTCCGAAGTGCTGGGTTTAGAGGTGTGTGCCACCACTGCCCAGTGATGCTTATTTGTTAAATACAGGATATATTTGTTAAGCATCTACGATTCCAGGACATTTGCACACATTTTTATTAATAGCCTTTGGGAGTCTCCACTTTGCAAATGCAGAAATTCAGAACTGGGCTTGTAAAAACTACTTAGTCCAAGGTTTAAGTTGGACTGGTAATTCCTCGCTCTGATCTCAGCACAGCATTTGTCTGCTGGTGAGTTTGCTTTTTTGTTGTAGGCATTTATTGCTATTGTTGTTTGTTGAGAACTTTTTTCACAGAGTATCTTGCAGCCCAGGCTGGCCTTGAACACACAGAGATCTCCCTGCCTCTGTCTCCCAAATGCAATTTTCAGAACAGTACATCAAAGTGGACTTAACGATTCTTCTGTTCTTTTCTGAAAGTTACTTGGTGAGACCACATTGGCAAACTCAAAGCAAATCGTTATGGAATTGAAAGAAAAGTCCATCATGTTTATCAAAGGGAATGCCACAACACTCCTGCATAAAGTGAGTATTTGTGGTTGGCTTGTTTGTTTTGAGCCAGTCATGTGCTATTTGATAGTGTTCTATCATTCAGAAGCTTCAGGAGCCAGTGTGACGTCCAAACGTTGTGTTGTTTTGTAGTTTATGTAAATGATAGTTTATTGACATGGATGAAACTGTAATGAATCCTGTCCTTTTCTTCCCCTTGATTTTGTTATTTTTAATGGGCTAAAGGATATTTATATTTCTATGCCAGGATTGTTTCACAGGAATTCTAATTTATTAGTCTTAAAAAAAATTTCCCAGGGCTGGAGAGATGGTTCACCAGTTAAGAGCACTGGGTGCTCTTCCAGAGGACCCAGGTTCAATTTCCAGTACCCATGTGGCAGCTCAAGACTGTCTGTAACTCCAGTTCCAAGGATTCTGACACCCTCACACAGACATATATACAAGCAGGCAAAGCACCAATGCACATAAAGTAAAAAAACAAAATATAAATAAAAATAAAAAAATTCCCCTTTGAAAAAGGTTCCTGTGTAGCATAAGCTAGTCTTAAGTTTGAATTCAGTGTGCCAGGCAGTGGTGGCGCATGCCTTTAATCCCAGCACTTGGGAGGCAAAGGCAGGCGGACCTCTGTGAGTTCGAGGCCAGCCTGGGCTACAGAGAGAGTGCTCCAAAAGCTACACAAGGAAACCCTGCCTCAAAAAACCAAAAAAACAAAACAAAACAAAACAAAAAATTGAATTCAATGTATAACCAAAGGTGACATTGATTCCTGATTCTCCTGCCTCCGAGGGCTGGCATCGTAGGCATATGCGAATCTTCTAAGAGACTTTTGGAGGGGAAGAATTATTTTTGTATTGGGCACTTGGGTTCTATTTATTTGTCAGATTAAGTAGTAAGAACCCAGAGGAGACTGAATCTCAGTGTTGCCCAAGCTATACGCAAACTCTTAGGTGTCCCTTACCATGCCCAGCCCTGTCGGATTGCTTTACAAAGAAACGCTGGCAGAGCAGCACAGTGGGTAAAGGCAATAGCCATGCAAACGTGACAACCTGCATTTGTGCGTGGGACCCACAAAGCTGTAGACGGAAAGAACCAATTCCACATGTGACTCGTGGTCACCTGTCCCCTCCCCTTGCAGCAGCAATGGCTCTCTGCTGGCCAGCCTATCTGAATCAGTGAGTTGAAGGCCATTGAGAGACCCTGTTTGAGATAGAAAAACGGGGTATGACACCTGAGGAATGACATTCTCACGTCTCTGGCCTTCACATGCACACACACACAAACATGAGTACACATACTTCCAAATTCGGTGATACTTTCAAAGTTTTAGAAAAAGTTTAATATAGTACAAGGAACTGCAGCATACCCTTTATTGATTTTTGTTTATTTGTTTGTTTTTGTTTGTTTGTTTTTCGAGACAGGGTTTCTCTGTGTAGTTTTGGTGCCCGTCCTGGATCTCGCTCTGTAGGCCAGGCTGGCCTCAAGCTCACAAAGATCCGCCTGGCTCTGCCTCCCGAGTGCTGGGATTAAAGGCATGTACCACCATGCCCAGCATATAAGGCTCCTTACCCTTAGATATCCAATGTTTGTCTCCTTTGGGTAAAGATGTTCTCTTGTTTAGTGGCGGTGCAGATTTCTCCATCACTAAATTTAACAGTGGTATAAAAACTTGTGTTCATTTAATGCCCACATTCTATTTTAATTTTATCTCTTTTCTCAATCATGTATTTTGGTCCAAGACCTAGATTAATTCATACACTTTATGAACCAGCAGACTACAGCCTGCAGACTCCCAGCTGTTAGCTTTTGTAAATGAAGTTTTTCTAGAACATGGCCACGCTCCTTGTGTATCATCTGTGGCTGCTGAGGCTGCTTTCCTGCCACTAGAGACACAATGAGCTGTCGTCATGGAGGTACGCGTGCAAGGCTGAAACATTGACTGTATGGACATTTTTTTAAAAGGGCAAAGTCTTGGGGCTAGAGAGGTGGCTCCGCACTTTAGAGCAGAGAGGTCCAAGGTTTGATTCCCGGTCCCTATGTGGCAGTTCGCAAGGGTCTGTAACTCCAGTTCCAGGGCATTTGACACTCTTTTGGCTTCTACAAGTGCTGCATAATTATGGTGCACATGCATTCATGCAGACAAAACACCCATACATAAAATGATAACGTAATTTTTTTAAAGGACCACATCCTGGTGTTGCTTTTCATAATCATCTTATCTAGCTTTTATTTGGGAGCCTGCCCTTGAAGGTGCAGAGTGGTGTTGTGGAAATAGCACCTCACCTTTCTCTTTAGAGTTCTTTAGAGCCAGGCATTGATTTTGGTTTGTTTTTAGACAGAAGAGAGAATATTGAGTCACCAGAGGAAAGGGAGTAATAATTGTAAGTTAGAGGACTAGCAAGAGCAAGCCCTTACATAGATGAGGAAGCTGGAGATGGGACCCAGTGACATGGAAAAGGGAGGGACAGTCTGTTAGGTAGTAGTGGTGACGGATGTGTGCAGGCAAAGCAGTGCAGACTGCATGGAGTATACCTGCATGAGCTAAGACAGCTGCAACAGCAGTATGGCCCTATGGGACCACTGTTCTATGTGCAGTCTGTCAGGGACTACACAGCTTTGTCCCAGAGCTCACGGCTGTATTTGGGGTCAGATCCGGGGGTGGGGTGGATTTGCTGGTGGGAAGATGTGGTAGATCTCTTCTGGTTCCTTCTGATTTCTTGGCTTGCTAAAATGTGGGGTCAGGAACTAAGGAGGCAAAGGAGGGTTCATGGGAGATTTCAGAGACTGAAGTCAGCTGTAGGGAGAAGGAAGACTTCTGTGCCCTATAGAGCTCACTGGGACTGCTCTCCTTCCATTTCTAGTCCTGGAAAAGGTGCCTAAGCAGACTTCTTAGAGCTGTTCCTCTAAATCACCTCCTGAAAGGCTTGTTCTTTCTGGAGGGCTTAACCCTCACCTGGGGGAGTGACCCGAAGGTCCTTCCTTCTGTTTTGCTCACGGAGACTTTGCTCATGATGCTTTCTTCCCACAGGTGTTTAACTGTCGCCTGGTGGACCTGGACTTGGCCTTGGCTTACTGCACTCTCTTACCTCAAAAGGATGTGTTTGAAAACCTCTGGAAGCTCGTCGATAAAGCGTGGCAGAATTATGACAAGATTCTGGTATGCCCTGAGCATGGAAGCCTGCTTCTGTTGACGGGTTAAAGGTTTCGGGGACAAAGTGAAGGACTTTGTTAGCAGGTCTCAACTGTTTAGCAGAAATGGTTATCTGTCTCATGTGGTCTCTACCCATTGTTGCTTGACTGGTGACAATCATTGCTTAAAAATGAAGATAGCTCTCCTTCCTTCCTTCCTTCCTTCCTTCCTTCCTTCCTTCCTTCCTTCCTTCCTTCCTTCCTTCCTTCCTTCTGAGACAAGGTTTCTCTGTGTAGCCCTGGCTGTCCTAGAACTTGATTTATAGACCATGCTATCACCTCAAACTTAAGAGATCTGCCTTTCTCTGCCTCCCGTGTGCTAGAATTAAAAGAGTGTACCACCACTGCCTGGCAATACCTCTTATTTCTTAAAAAATGAAAACAAACCACCAACAACAACGACAACAAAATAACTATAGCTGGGTGTGGTGACATACGCCTTTAATCTCAGCACTTGGGAGGCAGAGACTAGTGAATTTCTAAGTTAGAGGCCAGCCTGGTCTACAGAGTGAGTTCCAGGACAGCCAAGGATACACAGAGAAATCCTGTCTTGAAAAACAAAACAAAATATTTAAACCTCTGTGTGTGATCAAGCATGTTGGTGCACACCTTTGATTCCAGTACTCTTGGAAAACAGGGGCATGCAGAACTGAAAAAAAATGGGGGCTGGAGAGATGGCCTAGCAGTTCAGAGCACTGTCTGCTCTTCCAGTGAACCTGGATGCTATGTTCCCAGCATCCTCATGGCAGCTCACAACTGTCTGTAATGTCAGTCTCGGAATCTAAGCACCTTGGGCACAGCATGTGTGTGGCACAGACACATGCAGGCAAAACACTCCCACACACAAAATACAATAAATAAATAAATACATCATATGGTCTGGGAAAACAGCTGTTGGTGAAGCTCGCTGCACAAGTAGAAGGATCTGAGTTCGATCCTCAGCACACACATTAAAACAAACAAGTGTGATGGTGGGCACTTGTGATCCCAGTGCTGGGGCAGGGACAGAATTGAGTGGGTCCGTGGAGCTTGCTGGCCAGCTAGCTCACTTGGCAAGTTCTAGGTTGGTGAGAGAACTGTCTCAAGAAAAAGGCGAGTGGTATTTGAAGAATGAAAGTGGGGGTTTCCTCTGGCTCCACACACAGAAGAATGATAGCTGGGGTTCTCCTCTGGTTCCATACACAAATCTCTGTGCAGCCTTAGATCTTCACCCCTTTTCTCTGAAACCCTGGACCCCAGAGCAAGGCTTTTCTGTAGGATGAGTTTAGAGGCTACATAACTTGTCTTGGAGTTGTTCTGATTGGTTGGTTTGTTTCAGTTTTTATTTGGAAATTTTGTGGGTAGCCCAGGTTGGCCTAAAATTGTCCTTTTATTGTATAGGGAAACTAGATTAAATTTACAGTATCATGCAAAAAGCTGAATTATCCAGGTGCTATGTAAAAGTAATGAGTGAGGGCAAGGCATGTCCCTCGGCTGGTAGAGTGCTGGCCTAGCATGTGGGAGGCTTGGGTGTGAATCCCCAGCATTGCATAACAAAGTGTGGGTGTATGCCTGTGATTGCAGCACTTGGGAAGTAGAGATGAGAGGACCAAAAGTTCTAAGTCCTCAGGTACATAGTAAACTTGAGGCTAGTGTCGGCTACCTGAGACTGTCTCAGAAAAAGTCCATGTATGGTATGTGTGGGAGTGTTGCTGGAGAGAGGACCCAGCAGTTAAGAGCAGTTGCTGCTTTTTCAGAGGACTCAAGTTCAGTTCCCAGCACCAATGCCAGGCCGTTCATGGCTGCCTTAACTCTAGCTCCAGGAGATCTGACACCCTCTTCTGGCTTCTGCGGGCACCTACACACTTGTGGCATACACTCACATAGACATACACACATATAAATGAAAACAGAGGTTGAAGAGATGGTTGAAGATCCCTGGATCAAGAGTGCATACTGCTCCTGCAGAGGACGGGAATTTGGCTTCCAGTATCCACATTGAGCAACTCACAACCCCCTGTAACACCAGCTCCAAGGGAATCTGATGCCTATGGCATCCTTGAACACCAGTGCACAGGTGCACATACGTAGAGAAAGACACATAATTTAAAATAATCTTTAAAATCAATAAAATAAATCTTTAAAAAAGAAGTAGTGACATACAAACCAATAGGTAGCCATTTACACTCTTGTCACAAAAAGGTTTGTAGGGTTTAGGGAGTGTGGGGACTCAGGATTGAATGCAGGCCTGCACACATGTTGGGCCATGCTTTAGCACTGGGCCATGTCCACAGCCCAAGGTTATGAGTTTTCTGTTCTCAAACAGGGTCTGTGTGCAGCTTGGCTGCCTGATGCTCTCCAGCCCAGGCTGTCCTTAACCTCTCAGCAATCCTCCCTACTGCTGGGAGTCCTCCCCAGGGCTGGGATCACACAGGCGCTGCTGCACCTGGCTTAGATTTTTTTCCCCTTCTTTCTGAATTTCTTCTAAAATGTATTAGAACTAATACTGTTTGATCTTGTTTTTACTTTTTAGGCATTATCTTTGGTGGGCTCTCAGCTGGCAAATCTCTATCAGGATATTGAAACAGAACTTCAGTTCCATGAAATTAGTATTGATGCTCAGTGGGGTATTCGACTTGGTAAACTTGGTGTGAGTATTCATAGCACTTTGATATTTAATCTGTCTTGAGAATTATCTAGTCTGAGAATATAAGACAAAGATCTTGTCAACTGTTACTTTGGGGTATATAAAGAAAAAAGGTGGTGGTGTACGCCTTTAATTCCAGCACTTGGGAGGCAGAGCCAGGCAGATCTCTGAGTTCGAGGCCAGCCTGGTCTACAGTGTGAGATCCAGGACAGGCACCAAAACTACACAGAGAAACCCTGTCTTGAAAAACCAATAAAGAAAAGAAATAAGGGTCTTTTGTGTTATTTCTTTTTTGATATTTATTTTAATAATATTAGAAGGAGCCTGACACTTTTCACCTGCTTAGGTGTCTCATTTTTAGATGTATGTCTAGTACCAACCGATATTTATACTCTTTCAGACTTAACTCTTAGCCTTATACCATCTTTTATTTAGTTACTAGTTTTTGTTGTTTTCTTTTGGAGGTAGGATTTTGCTATGCTGCTCAAGTCTTGGACTTGGTTTAAACAGATTCTCCTGTTCAGCCTCCCGAGTAGCAGGGATTACAAATACATGTTACTGTTCCTTCTTGTCTAAAAATAATATTAAGGAGTAACAGCTATATATACCTGTTACCCCAGTACTTGGGAAGCCGAAGCAGGAGGATGGTGAGTTTGAGCCCAGTTTGGGTTACAAAATGAGACATGAAACATTTTATTTGCAAATAGATTGTTTATCAGGAAAGTGACCATTGCCAAAATGCTGTGTGTTTTGAAACTTGATTCCTATGCAGCGGTGGGACCGGTTCCACCAACACTAACAATCAGGCTTCCCCAACCAAGCAGCAAGAGGTTATGATGGTAAAGATTCCTCAGGTTTCACAGCGATGGTTGGATTGAACAGCATGATAAAAAACATTTAGGGCCAGCCAGATGGCTCAGTGGGAAAAGATCCTTGCCACCAAGCCAGAGGACCTGAGTTTCATCCCTAGAACCTGCACTGTAAGAGAGAACTGACTGCCACAAGTTATCCTCTGACCTTCATACACTAGCTGCAGCAGGCACACAGACACACAGACACAGAGACAGACAGACACACACACACACACACACACACACACACACACACACAGAGGCATGCATGCACACAATAAATAGGTAAATAAATTTAAAAATATAATTTGGAGGAGCTGTAAAAAATGTTTCTTTATAAAAATAATAGTAAAGTAAAAAGGCGTGTTGTAATGTTGCTCTGTTTCTGATACTTTTCAGTTTAGAAGTTCAGGTTTTTTGTTTTTTCATTTTGTATTCTTTGTTTCTAGATTTCTTTTCAACGTGCTTTCAGACAAAATTTCCTCACCAAGAAAGACCTCCTTAAAGCTCTTGTTAATAACATAGATATGGACACAAACCTCATTCTGGAATATTGCAGGTAATCTTTAAATGTTAATACATCTATGCTGTTGGCGTAGCCAGCTTCTGTCGAATTCCCCTCAGGTGCCTGCCCTGAGGAGATTTCTCTCATAGTCCTGGGACAGATGCCGCAAGTGGCCGGGATACTAACCTGAGGGGTATCAAATGAATCTACCTACCTTGATTGTATTGGGAGAAACTTTCCAAAGAATGATCAATCCACACTGTTAGTTCTTAGGAAAAGAATCAGTTGGGAAAGCTATGTTAGCACACATGAAATTCATAGCAGAAAACAACTGATATATTCAAAAAGCCAAATAACACCAGTACTCCTTGAGCCATGGCTTTCTCTGGAAAAAAAACTCAACTCTTCCAGGTAATAGCTTTGCCATAGTTAGCTGAATTCCTACTTCATGTTTCTGCAGCTTGTAGTGATACACAGCATGGACACACTGGACAAAGGAAGGAGACAAGGAGGTGGAAGGAGAGGTTCGGGATGGAGGGGACTATGTGATACGGTCATGGTCAGCCAAATGATAAGTGACCGCTTCTCAAATAGTAAAGACTCTCACCCCTTTCTGACTTGCAATAGATAAGTGGATTCTGGGGGGGGGGGGGGGCTATTGTTGTTTATTTTTGAGTTAGGATCCCATGTAACCCACAAAAGCTTCAAATTTGCTATGTAGCTGAGGCTGGTCTTGAACTCCTGATCATCTTGCCTTCATCTCCAGGTGCTAGGATCATAGGTGCATATCATTATATCAGCTGAGATCCAAGTCTTTTTGCTTTTGTTTTGGTGGTAGGGATCAAATTCATCTCCTCAAGCACATTGACTGCACCACACCCCGATCCAACCCCAGTGCCTAAGATATTTGATAACATCTGCCTGGAGTATTCTTATTGGCTGTACCACACCCCAATCATCCCCAGTGCCTAAGATACTGATAACATCTGCCTGGAGTATTCTTTCAGCAGTCAAGCATCTAGTCGGTCCCTCCTCCCCTTGGGGACAAGAGTAATGACCCTGACTCTGTCCATGCTGAGGCTGCAGTCAAGGACTAGAAGCTGCCCAGAGCTCTGAGTAGCACTGACTCAGAGCATGGCAATGAAACTGTCCAGTCTTCAGTTTTGAGGACTTCAAACGCTGGTGGGGTGTGTCTGCCTTGCTTGACAAAGTTGAACCCTGGTGGACTTCTGAGTGCTGCTTTCTAACTGCTCCCTTTGCTGCAGTTTAAGTAGCCGTGACAATATCAAGTCTGTTTCAGTCATTCAGCAGAGGCCTTGAGCGTGTGTACGGTAGTGACACTTTGTCTGAGGCCATCCGTGTGAACTAAGTCAGATGGCTTTTAGGATTTTGCATTTGGTTTTGTGGTTGTGGTCCAGGCTGGCCTGCAGCTCTTTATGTTACTCGAGCTGGCCTCCAGCCTGTGGTCCTGCTGACTCAGCCTCCTAAACACAGGGATTACAGATGGGAACCACCCAGCACCGTGCCCAGCTAGGTGGCTTTTAGAATATCAGGGGCCTTGACTGTGGTGGTTCTAAAGCATTGCTTCATATCTCAATTATTATGAATGGCAAACTAAAGGATCACTGTCTCATTCTAAAGGCCTAAGGAGTTGTTTCAGTTGTTACTTTGTCTATACCCACTGAGGCCTTTTTTTTTTTTTTTTTTTTTTTTTTTAACCTCGGAGCTGAGGACCGAACACAGGGCCTAGCACTTGCTAGGCAAGCATTCTAACACTGAGCTAAATCCCCAACCCCCTTTTTAAAAATTATATAACTTATTGCTTATTTTTGTGTGAAATAGGGTCTCATGTAGTCTAGACTAGCCATGAACTTACTGTATGGCTGAAGATGACCTTGAACTCTTGATCCAGTTGACTACCTCCCAGTGGCATTACCAGCATGTACTGCCTAGCCCAGCTAGACTATCTGGTTTGAAAAGACAATAATTAAACCAGACATTGTGATATAGGCCCCACTATTGTCTGAGGCAGGAGGATTACCTCAAGCTCCATTCTAGCCCCAGCTGCTGATCAAGACCCCTTTTAAAAAAAGAACGGCAGTATTTAGCTTTGATGATGCACACTTTTTCTGATTATGAGGCTAGACAATCGCAAGGTTAAAAGACTTGAATGATAGGAGTGTGCACCTGAGTTGTCTGTCAGAACCCTTGCTGAGAAACATTTGAGATCAGCCTGTAACTTCCTGCTCCTTTCAGCACCTTTCAACTGGACTCTGACGAAGCCCTTCAGTTGTTCATTGAAACCCTGCTCCACAATACTAACAACCACAGCCAGGGAGATGCCAGCCCGGAGTCCGCAAAGGAGCAGCATTCCAGACTCCTGGCCAAAGCCACTGAGATGGTTCCTTTACTGACGAGCACAAAGGACTTGGTGATCAGTCTTAGTGAGATCCTCTATAAGGTAGGTGAGTGGGGA
>CABHPQ010163755.1:61996-92781 GCA_902168405.1 Peromyscus aztecus | reverse complement strand
AGAGTTTTCACTAACTACTTCCAAACCTGATACATAGTTTCCCCATAATCATCTTCAGCTTGACTCTGACCTATACAGTCTCATGTGCATTGTCATAATGTCACTATAGCAGGGTTTCTCACAGACATCTTCAAAAAGTCTTTGATCTGATTTCTGAGAGTCATAGTCACATTGTCTCTGATTTTTGGTTTCTTTCAGCCATCATCATAATACTTCTTGTGGTCTATGACAGATTTTTGCCTCATGTATTATGTTTCAATAATTAAACTTAGGAATATAGTATTTGACAGAGAAAGTCCTGTTTTCTTCAGGTTAAAACTCAACAGAAATATAATTGTTGACAACTTGTAATTATTTCCATACAGAATATTAACATTCCACATATATACATATATATGTGTATATATACTGTATTATATATGTATATGTATATGCATATATATGCATTTTATAAAGCATGAAAAGCATCTATAAGGACTAATATTTCCTATTTAAAAATTAAAAAAAAAAGAGTTAATAAAAATGTGCAAAATTTATGTTCATTTGTCATGTTGTGACTAAATGTTTCATAGAGGCATTTTACATAAATGTATGTTTTGAATTTGCTTTTCAGAAGTAAAATGCACATAGATTTGCTTTCATTTGTTTGGTGTATTTTACTTCCTTTCCAAATTTTTGTCCCATCAAAGAAGAATGAATGATTATTCATTGTTATTATTTTACTACCATGCAAAATGTCTATTCATGAAAACACAAACAAGCATGCAAAAGCAAACATTTGTGAAAATAATAATAAAAAAAACCTAGATACATTTATTGGAACCATGAATATATCTTGCTGCATGCAAATCAGTATGGGGTTTCTTTAAAATAATGGAAAAAAACTTCCATATGACCCAGATACACGATTTCTAGATATGGATAAGAAGGCTAAAATTATTACACCACAGCGATACTTCTATATCTGTTGCTGCACTTATCACAGAAGCCGATACATGAAATTAACCTTGTGTGGTGACATGTACACTCAGTCTCATTTCTCCAGAGGCAGAGGTGAGCAATTCCTGTAAGTTCAGATGCAGTTTGATCTACATAGTTAGTTTCAGGCCATCTAGGCCTACAGAGTGAGACCCTGAATTTAAGAGAGAAAACATAACAGAAATTAGCCCACACACAAAAGCAAAAGGAAATATGTAGTATATGTTTAAAATCAATTATTATTCAGTCATGAAGAAAAATTGATCCACAAGGATGACCCCACCTTGGTCTGCTGGCAGTGGTCCAGAGGGTGCCTGGACTGGTCTACTATGGTGACCAGTCTAGCAAATAGCCTAGCTGTCATCATAGAGACTTTGTCTAGTGACTGATGGAGGCAGATGCAGAGATCCAGGGCCAGGCATCAAGCTGAGCCTGGAATCCAATTGATGAGAGAGAGGAGAGATACTGCAGGTGAGGGACATCGAGATCATGATGGGAGGACATGCAGAGGTGACTGGCCACACTAGTGGAAGCCCATGAACTGTGGACTGGTGGCTGTGGAGCACCCATGGGACTGGACTAGGCCCTCTGGATACGGAAGATGATTGTTTGGCTCGAACAGTTTGGGGGGCACCCAGGCAAGGAGATTGGGATCTGTCCCTGGTGCATGGGCAGGCTTCTGGAAGTCCGATGCCTGTGGTGTGACGCCTTGCACAGCCCTGGTGCAGTGGGAAGCGGCTTGGACGTGCCTAGGCTCAGTGTGTTGAGCTCTGCTGACTCCCCATGGGAGGAGACCTTGATTTGGGGAATGTGGGAATGTGGGATGGCTTGGGAGAGAGGACTGGGACTTGGGGGAGAGGAGTGGGTGGGACGGGACTAGGGAGGAGAGGGATCTGTGGGTGGTATGTGGACTGAGTATAAAATTTCTTAATAAAGAAAAGTGAAAAAAAAAGAAACAATTACCCAGTTTATTAAGAGTTGATAGAGCATCGTTTATCCTCATCATAATACTATCTTAATTTTATTCCCATGTTCATGACAGTCATTTATTTAATTGTATCATAGAATCAAGATAAAAAATTTATAGTTCCACCATCCAAGCATCACCTTAACCTTAGACAGTCAACACCAACTGTTTGACTGTCATCCTTTGTCTTTCAAATGTGAGAAATTTATTCCCACAGAATCCATGAGCTTTAAATGGGAAGAAGGGATTGACATCCACCACATAAGAAAATGCAGCAGAAGTGACTAAAATCAAAGGGTATTTTATATATGTGTGAGAATGTTGTAGCTAAATAGTTCCTAAAATTGATATACTACAGCAAAATTTTGAAAGCTTTGCATCACATTGAAAAATGTAAATATTACCTTTAGATTCTATCTCATGCCAGGCTTTGAGGGAAAAAGAAAAAAATATTGAGGAACTAGGAACCCAGAGTCACTGTTTGGAAGAGTAGAAATGGATATAGCCACTATGAAAATCAATATGGAAATTTCTACATCTAATATAAAACTAATTATAATATATAATCATTCCATAGCTGAGTGTCTACCTAAATGACTCTGTATTCCATCCACCACTGAATTTGTTGTACATCTATATCTGTTCTCTACTCACAACACAAATGAGATAGATTTAGCCTAGCTATTTATCAAGAAAAATAAATAAATGTTTCATACACAGAGTGGAATTTTAAGTATAAAATGGAATTTCAAGGAAGTCACCTATCATTAAATTGTTGTATTTAGAGAAGCACCCAAAGTTCTTAAAGACAAATATGACCTAGTCTCCCTCATATTTAAATCCTGTGTTTTATTTGGTGTGTGTGTGTGTGTGTGTGTGTGTGTGTGTGTGTGTGTGTGTGTGTATTTAGATATATATGAACTTGGAAGCAGTGATTTGGGAAAGAAATGGAAGAGACTACAGTGATATAAATACGGCAATGGAATGACTACTCAGGGTGAAGGCTACAAGTTGGGGGTGCACAAGGCAATGGGGAAAGAAGATGGGCGTAAGATAAACAAAAATTGTCTTTATGAAAAAGCCCATAAAACCCCACTGCTTTGTATGTTGATGAAAGCAGATACACAAGCAAAATCAGTGATGCTTTAATGAAATTTGACAGAGTCTCTAAAATGTATTTTAGAGTTTAAATTCACAGTTTCTGCCTGCATCAGGGTATTCTGGTGTTTTGTTTATATAAATTAGAAGGGTAAAGAGGTTTAATCTATCTTCTGCTCTTGTTTCACGCGCGGCATACAGAAAATCATTCAGGATTCTTGTGTTCTGTTTTACTGTGAGATTGCTGACAACTTTGTCCTGTTCACACTTAGCCACCTGTTCCTGCCTGTCATTCCCCACTCTGGTCAGTTGGCTAATGCTGCTTCACAGGAGTTTCCACTTGTGTCACACAGTCTGAGACTGTGTGCTGCAGACTCTGCCAACCACGCCTTCAGGTCACAGCCTGCTGCTATCCAGCCTTTGCTTATACCAAGGCCCACAGAGCTGCACTGGTGCAGAACAACGCTGACAGACTGGCCTCGTCCCAAATCCTTGTTGGGAGGATGCCTGGCTTGCCATTTGGTCTCTCTCTTCATGCTGACAGACGCTTTGAATTCTCCTGTATTCTGGCCCTGAAAACACTCTCTTGTTTCATAGAACCTGCATAACTTTTCTTAAGCAGATGCGGTGCTTAATTTTATAGTAGGTAACTTTTAACATTTTGCTAACTATTTCAAATTTATATAACAGTCATTTTCAGAAATATTTCTCACATAATTCTTAAAAGCATCATTAAGTTTTGAAATTTTGAGCCACTGACTGTATCATAGGTTTAGCAAATGGAGTAAAAGAGAGAGAAAGAGAGAGAGAGAAAGAGAGAGAGAGAGAGAGAGAGAGAGAGAGAGAGAGAGAGAGAGAGAGAGAGAGAGACCGAGAGAGACCAAGAGAGACCGAGAGAGAGACCGAGAGAGAAAGAGAGGGGGAGATATGTAGATAAGAAGACAACGGTTTGTGAAGTCAAGTGCCTGTCTATCTACTTCAAAATAGATGAGAATTACATTGGAGTTAAGAGCAGTTTTAAATATAGAGAGAGCGTTAATCTGTCTATCTATCATCTGTTTCTAGCTAGATTATATATACTGCATTAAATATATATTTCTTTATTTATTATTCTCATTTTACTTTATTATATGTATACAAAGGGTGATTTATACATAGAAAGTAGGAAAGCATTAACAAACATAGCACAGGATATGAACAGCCTTAAATATTTCCATGCAAAAATTCAACCATTTACTTAAAGTATCAACATGTATTTTGTCATACAAAAATAATATTGTGCAACTGACTAGTATTTACAAAAAAATATGTTATATGAAAAACTTTAAACATGAAAAGTGTTGATTAATGCAAAATTTTTAAAGAAAATGTTCCACTGTTCTATAATTTTTCAAAAACGTTATATTAAAAATATTCTATTAAAAGTAGCAAACTAATATAAGTGCTTTTGACTTGTCTTTTTATATCTTGATTTGTAGTGTTTACTTGTCTCTTGGAGGCCTGCTCTTCTTGAAGGGAAATGGTGGGGGAATGGATCAGAGGGAGAGGGGAGGTACAGGAGAGTTGGGAGAATGGAAAGAGGGGAAGCTGTAGCTAGGATGTATTACATGAGGGAAGAATCTATTTTCAGTAAAACAAAAAGAAAATTAGGAAAACTGCATAAAGGATATTAATAAAGTTAGAAATAGAGAAAAAGACAGTAATGCAAATAGCAAGTTGCTATATTTTAACTGATTTTTTTGAAAATAATCATGCATGCATACAACGTATGCTGTGCAAATTCACCTCTTTGTGAATCCATTCATCCACTCTCTATCCATGCTAGAGTTTTGGCTGCCTTCATCTTGTATAGGTCTTGTGCGTCCAGTCATAGCCCCTGTGAGATCTTGTGTGCAGTGACTCTGTCATGTCTGATTTTTAAATCAGGTAACAGTCCTATGCTGTGTCTGGCACTTATCCTGTTCCCTCTTCCTAGATGATCTCTGAGTCTTTGTTAAAGGACATGTGATTAAAAGTTCCATTTAGAACTCAGTAGTCCTCAGTCTCTTAAACTATACATTGACCAAGCTATGATTCTCTTTAGAAATAATTGTCTGTGGTGATATATTATGTCACCCAATATATTGTGAATCCTAATAAACTTATCTGAGGTCAGAGGACAGAACAGCCACTAGATAAACACAGAGGCCAGAAAATGGTGGCACACACAGCTTTAATCCTGGCATTCCGAAGGCAGAGATCCATTTGTATCTCTGTGAGTTCAAAGCCACAGTGGAAACAGCCAGGCATGGTGACACACACCTTTAATTCCAGGAAGTAATGGCAGGAAGCAGAAAGGTATTCAAGGAGAGAAAACCAGGAACTAGAGTCAGACTGGTTAATCTTTTAGGCTTTTAGCAGCAGTTCAGCTGAGATCCATTTAGATGAGGACTCAGAGGCTTCTAGTCTGAGGAAAGAGGATCAGCTGAGGAACTGGTGAGGTGAGGAAGCTGGGGCTTGTTCTGTTTCTGTGATCTTTCAGAGTTCACCCCAATACCTGACTCCCCCCGGGTTTGTTTTCCTTAATAAGACCTTTTAAGATTCGTGTTACAATAGTCTACTACAGAAAGAACGTCTTATTTTTTATGAATGTTGAAATTTGTACAATCTATTGGTATATATGTCCATATTCAGCATGCATTTAAAATACTATGTCAATTTAGATGATCAATGGTTTTAAGCACACTCCCCCCCCCATGGCCTATGAGCTACCATGGGATCTCAGCCCAATTAACAGTACCACTAATGAGTTATTAGAAGAATAAAGGCTTTGAGGAAATTGACAAAAAGACTCTGTAAGTGCTCATGTCCACTGCAGTACTAATGAGCAAATATATAAAATGTAGTGTACAGACATTGCAAAGTGTTATTAATCTATGAAGTAATCAAATCATCTCTTTTGTCTCAGGTTGCAACCATAATCCTACTACCAACAATGCTCAGGGAGCATCCTGGGAAGGAGGCAGGAAGAATTCAGAGGCACTAGGATAGAGAAAAGTGTTCTGCAATGTTGTCCTTTGGACATGGCATCGCCAACAAAATCATGAACTCACAGCAACTGTGTTTACCAGCACAAAATCTACACAAGTAAAAGTGAATCAAAGTCACTGCTTATTCAATGTAGATTACTTCATCCTTACTGAGGAGCTATTGGCAGTGGCAAGCTGTTGAATACTTTATTAATGATGTGGCTACTAGTATGTTTACCCTGTTCTGGTGGAGGGCTCCAGATTCATGTACATATAGGCAATTCTAACTAGAGTTAGTCAGCTACAGAGGAAGATAATGAAGAAGAAATTGAAGTTGAAGTTGAAGAAGAAAAGAGAGAAATAAATCTATTATGAAATTTCAAGAGGGGATTGTTGTGGAAATATGGGGTAGTTAACAAAAGTAAATAGGGGGTCATATTTCAATTTATACATGTATATAATTCTCAAGATTAAAACCTGTTTTTAATTACCACTTTTGGAGGAAAGGAATAGAAATTGAAGACCATCATGTTAAATGGAATAAACTAAAGATAGACAAGTATCACACGTTTCCTTTTATAATTGAAACCTGTGAAAAATGACATAAAATACGACTAGGGAAGATGAAGATGATTGGGCAAAAGCTAAGTCAGGGAAATAAAAAAAATGCATAAGACCAAGATATGTATGAATGTAAGAGAACTAAGTGTTTGTTATAGTTAGTACTGGTAATCCTAAGTACCCAGAAAACAGCATGAAGGTTGTCATATGAATAAATTTCAAAATAAATATATAAATATTATGTTTTAGTATAACATTCTATTAATTCATGAGAATCCATTACAATGTACAATGTATTTTTGTCATGCTCATCCCCAAAATCTCACCTTCTTGCTCTGAAAACGATTTTTTTGTTTTATTAAAATATTAACTACCTTTAATTTTGAAATAATACTGAGAACTAGTAGGTGTCTAAAATAATTTTTGAAATAAAAAATTAAATTTCAAAGACTAAATATGAAAATTAGAAATCATTGAGTTTAATGTATTTTTAGTTTAATGTCTATATTTGCATTTATTATTTAAACTAAAAGTAACATAGGAAACAAACAAATTGTGCAATAATTTTTTAAACTGTTGAAACATAATGTCCATCGATTTTGTTTAAGAATACTGAACAAGTATTTTTCTACATGCAGAGTGATGGGAAAAAAAGAATAGGCATTTAAGATGGAAGAATATCAATATCAAAGAAGGATTTAGACAAGGAGCTCGTGTTGACTGCCCTATCTGTAATGCATAAAATTATTGATTCATACATTTTATAAACACTATGTACGGTCATTTCGTTGAACCTTAAACTACTATACTACACTTGAAGCAAATACTACAAAGTAATAAAAAGATCCTTTACAAAGAAAATAAACATTGTTTAACAAAATACAGGATCTTTTAGTTTTCTGGGAATTTTACAGCTAATATTAGTTACTTTTCTTGCTTCCCTGACCACATACTGACAAAAACGACTTAATGAAGAGTTTATGTGCTTTTGTTATTCAAGAGATGCAGACTATCCCAGAACAAAACAAGCTGGTAACGTAGATAACATCATGTTCAGGAATCAGAGGGTGATAAATGCTTTTGTTTAGCTCTCTTTCTCTTCTTTATTCAATCTGTGGCTTTATTTCTTGGAATTTTTGGTCTTGGCATTGGTTTGAACTCATTAATAATCGCAGAGCGACTAATAATGCATTGATATCACATTTAGGAAAGAAATCAGAGCACTTCTCCTTGGCTTCATTTAACCAAGAGAGAGCTCAGATCTAAATTCACTTTTTAAATATCCCAAAGTTACCCTTCATTCTTATCTGTATGTTGCATGATTCTGAATCCGTGCCTGTATCTCTCTGTGTAACTATCTGTTCATGAGTCTACTGAGTGGTTTTGTGTGTCAACTTGACACAGGCTAGAGTCATCAGAGGAAGGAGCATCAGCCAAGGAGATACCTCTTTGAGATCCAGCTCTAAGTAATTGTCTCACTTAGTGATCAAAGGGGGAGTGCCCAGCCCGTGGTGGGTGGTGCCTCCCTGGGCTGCTGGTCCTGGGTTCTATAAGAGGTAGTCTGAGCAAGCCATGGAATGCAAGCTACTAAGCAGCAGCCCTCCATGGCCTCTGCATCAGCTCCTGCTTCTGGTATCCTGATCTGTTTGAGTTCTTGTCCTGACTTCCTTCAGTGATGAACAGCAATGCCGAAGTATAAGCCAAATAAACCCTTTCCTCCCCAACTTGCATTTTGGTTGTGGTGTTTCATCACAGCAATAAAAACTCCAAGACAATGTGCAAGTATCTTTGTATGTCTGTCTATAACAAAAGGATTTTCTCTCTCTTTTATAAACAGCACAGAAAGAATTTCATGGAGAAGAGATGAAATCCATTTAAAGAAATCTTTCACAGGGTTTCACAAAGTATTAAGTCATTGACTCAATTGATCCCAACTAATCCAGAAAAAGAAGAATATAATAAACACCACTATTTTTTAAGCAAAGTCTGTATGTAACATTCAACATTTTTGGTGGATATGAATTTTAAAATGATTCTTTAAGCTGTAATTCATTTTTCAGCAGGTAATTGTCGTGACACAGACACAAATGTACAAGCCTTGCACTTTGGTAGGGGATTGGAAGAATACACGATTGGAGATTAAAGCTTTGTGTCAATTTAGGATGAAAAACTGATTACATGAGAAATCCAAGGTGAGTAAGATTAGATGAAGCATTGTTCTCTTAAGATAGGTTAAAAAACAGACTGAATACACAGTACGATATTGGTCTTAAGTCGTAAGTGACCTCAAGGAGTATAAATAACTCTGGATTTGAGATCCAGCAAAAGTTCCAGTCTCTTAGAATATAAGAGACATTTTTATTGTAATGCATCACCACAGCACTTCACAGCTCACTTGGCCTAAGTTATAAATGCTTTCATAGATATGACCAGATATTTATTTTAAAGGTGAGTCTAAATACTCTCAGATTTATAATTAACCATCATAAACATGGCAATTTTTTCTTTTTTATTATTAAGAACTTTTTTATTCATTTTATATACCAACTGTAGATCCCTTCTCTCCTCCCTCCTCCTGGCCCACAGCCTTCCCACCCAAACCCCCATTCCCACTTCCTTCAAGATAAGGCCTCTCACAGGGCGTCAACAGAGCATGGTATATTCAGTTGAGGCAGGTCAAAGCCCCTCCCTCTGAACCAAGGCTGTGTAAGGTGTTCCACCATAGGCAAAAAGCCCATTCATATACCAGGGATGGATCCTGATCCCACTGCCAGGGGGCCCCTTAAGCAGGTCAAGCTACACAACTGTCTTGCCTATACAGAGGGCCTAGACCAGTCCCATGGAGGCTCGACAGCTATTGGTCTACAGTTCATTACTTCATGAGTTTTGAGGTTATAATATTATTATGTAATTTCCCCCTTCCTTTTCCTCCCTTAAAAACATCTCATATCTCCTCCTTGTACTCTTTCAAATTCATGACTGTTTTTTTCTTCTTCTCTTTTATTCCAAATAGATTATTTTTTTCATAAACTTTATCCTGATTACAGGTATCCCTACCCTAGTTCTCCCAATTTCTCCCATTTCCCCTCCCATCCATATCTACATGATTTCTGTTTCTCATTAGAGAGCAACAGGCTTCTAAGAGGTAACAACAAAACGTAACAAAATAATATATATTAAAATAAAACAAAAGAACATCACGTCAATGTTGGACAAGGCAAAACAGAAAGACAAGATCCCAAGGGAAGGCATGAGAATAAAAGACCCCTCATTCATAAACTATGGAGTCTCATAAAACTACTAAACCAAAAGCTATAATACATATACCAAGGACCTTGTGAAGACCTGAGCAAGCATGGTGCCTTCTGCTTAAGTCTCTGTAGTTGATTTCGAGGGTTTCCATCCCCTCTGACTTTTACTCTCTTTCTATTTCCACTTCTGAGGGGTTCCCTGAGCTCCCAGGGGAGGAATTTGATGGAGAAATTCCATTTAGAACTGAGTGTTCCAAGGTTTTCCTTTCTCTGCATAATGCCTGGCCTTCTGTCTCTGTATTTGTTCCCTTCTCTAGCAGGAGGAACTTTCTTTGATGATGGATGAATAAGGTACTGATCTATGAATATAGCAGAATATCATTGAAAGTCACTTTATCACTACTACATTTTTTTTTCTTTTTAGAGCAGTAGGGTTTGTTTTTCATGCTAGGTCTCTGGGGTCTCTAGTCTTTGATTCTTGGTAACCAAGGCAGTGTCAGGTATGGGTCAGGTCTCTTGGAATGGGCCTAAAGTCAAATCAGACATTGGTTGGTTACCCTGACAAGCTTTGTGCCACCATTGCCCCAGCCTAAACTGCACCCAGTACACCATTGTAGATCAAAGGGGTGTGGCTATGTTGGTGTTTCTCTTTTGGTAGTCTTCAGATTACCTTCATCTGCCAAAGCCATTTGAACTTAGTGGGAAAGGTTCTATGCAGGCACCTGCTGGACAGCTCTGTGTTCAGTAAGTTGTCTGTGTGTCATCTTCAGGAGTGAGGCCTTGCTGTTTTAGTGGAACACAATCTCTTATATTGGCAACAACATGTGTTATTTGGGGATTTTCGTGGGACCCCATTGATCAACAATTCAGCTCAGAGTTAGGAACAATACCTGCTTAGATCCTCTTTTTCATTGAGATTGTAAGACCGGGTATCAAGGAATTTGCTGTGAGATTGTGTCTTCTGGTAATATCTGAAACTATATCCATAATGTTTCACCAGCGTGATTTCTACACATGAGCTGAACAAGGACAACAACACACATAGGAAACATAGCATGAGGCCTTATAAACTTTTAATCCACCCTGAATTATAATTACAATTTGTAATCCTTGTATAGAAGTGGAGGCAAAAAACACCAATATTTTGTTTTGACATAACATAGTACCCAAAAACGAGGGTATTCTCTTGTATATGTTATTGTTTCTCTATTATTAAGAAAATAAGTAAAATATATCTACAGCATGCTAATGCTATTAAAATATCAAAGATCACCATAGTGGAAAAGATCGTTTTCTGTGTTTGTGTGTGATAGGAACAAACTACTTGCTTACACCTGCAGGGCACGAAGAAGAAGGAAGCACAGGTATCAACTCCCTGACCTTGTGTTAATCAGTTGCTTCTCAGCAAGCACCAAGTGTGCTTCTTCCTTCTCATCTACTTAATTTATGATAATCCGCACTGCCAGCAGGCTCTCTGAATACTGTTACATATTAAATGTGTTTGGATAATACAAGAAAACAGTTTGCCACCCAAAAAGGTAATTACTTTTTTCTCTTTAATGAAAGATGCCCATTATTCTGATCCATACTTTTTATTCCTTATTATTCCTTGATTTCTTTTATCTTTATTTTTATTGCTTATGTTTGAGACAGTCTCCCAAAGCCCAGAGTGGTCTCATTTCACTGGTTTGTGCAGGTAGATCTTGAACTCTGTTGCTCCTGCTTTTGCATCTCAAGTGCATAACTTATAGGCATGCACTGTCATGATCAATAACTGAGAAGGTTTTCTGAAAGAAAAGATTTTTTTCTTTTAGGAAAAAAAATATTCTGCAATATTTAAGTTAAAATAAAATGATGGCAAAACTTGGTCTCTCAGTTTTCAGTAGGCAAAATAGTCAATGGTTTATGATTTATTTATCACTCTTATAGTGGGCTATTGATGCTTAGTATAGAGGCCATGAGCTCTGTGGCAAGAATCAAAAGAAGAGATGCTTATGATAATAATGATGAGAAGAAATAAGTGGTGGTGAAGGTAGAGGAGGAAGATGGGGCAGTTACTGTTACCCAGGAGTAGGTTTCCATATGGTTTTTGAAAACTCTTTAGTGTTATTTATCCCTTCCTATACTGTCTCTATATTCTCTCCTATATTCACCCACATTTTACTATAAAAAGGTAATAGAGTATAACTCTTCTCATTATACACAAAGAGCACTGAAATGTAGAGGTAAAAGTGAAACATACACTTACTTTTATTTTCTTCCTTCTCTGGACTCCAATGGTTAGAGGAGACAAACCACTCAAAGTTGAAGATTACTAAAAATAAATACTAAAAATACTACAATTCTCTTTCTTATCACTTACTCCCCATATTAGGCAGAAGAGATCCATACCCAGACCATGCACATATGTACACAAACGTGCACTAAATAAATGAATACATAAGTCCCTGCAATAAAAAGTATTGAAGAAAAAAATCTGTGCAGTAGAACAAAAAAGACTCATGCTGAGAAAGAAGTCAGGTAAACAATACCATTCAAAAAAGCCACTCATAATATAAAATATCATGGGGGTAACTCTAACCAAGCAAGCAAAAGACCTGTATGACAAGAATTTCAAGTGTTTGAAGAAACAAAATTATAGAAGATATTATAGAAGATGGGAAGATCTCTCATGCTCATTGGTAAGTAGGATTAGTATGGTAAAAATGGCCATATTACCAAAAGCAATCTATAGGTGTAATACAATACACATCAGAATTCCAACATGATTCTTTACAGAAATTAAAGGAACAATACTCAACTTCTATGGGAAAAACAAGCAAACAAACAAAATAACAAGATTGGTAAAACCACCTGTACAATAAAAGAGTTTCCAGAGGTATAACTATCCCTGATTTTAAGCTGTACTACACAGTTGTAGTAAAAACAACTACTACATGGATTAGCATAAAAACAAACAAGTGGATCAATAGAATTGAATCAAAGATACAGACATAAATCCACCCAGCTATGGACACCTGATTTTTGATAAAGAATCCAAAAATTACATGATGAAATAAAGAAAGCATCTTCAACAAATTATGGTTATCTATCTGGATGCCAGCATGTTGAAGAAAACAAATATAACAATATCTTTCACCTTGAACAAACTTCAAGTTCAACTGGATCAAAGGCCTTGTAAATCCAGTTACTCTGAACCTGATAGAAGAGAAAGTGTGAAGTAACGTTGAACACATTGGCACAGGAGACAACTTTATGAACACATCACTAATAGTGAAATCACTAAAACTGATATTAAATGGGACCTCATGAAACTGAATAGCTTATGTAAGCCAAAGGACACTGTCAATAAGACAAAATAGCAGCCTACACAATAAGAAAAGATCTTCACCAACCTCACATCTGACTGAAGTCTAATTTTCAAAATATATAGAGCACTCAAGAAACTAGACATCAAAAAACAAAACAAAACACAAATAATCCACTTAAAAACTTGGGTACAGATCAAAACAGAATTCTCAACAAAGGAATCTCAAATGGCCAACAAACACTTAAAGTAATGTTCAAAATCCTTAGTTATGAGGGAAATGCAAATCAAAACAACTCTGAGATTTTAATCTTACACCTGACAGAATTGTTGACATCAAAAACACAAGTGACAGCTAAGGCTGGCAAAGATGCTAAGCAAGGGGAACACTCCTTCATTGTTGGTGGGAATGCAGACGTATACAGTCATGATGGATATCAATATGGAGATTCCTCAGGAAAATGGGAATTGATCTACCGCACGACCTAGCTACACCTCTCCTAATCATATACCCAAAGCAAGCTTAATCATACCACAAGGACACTTGCTCAGCTATGTTCCTGCCAGCTGTCTTTGTAATAGAGTACAGAGTATAGCAGAATGTTATGTGGTATCATTTTGTCACTACATCATTCATTCTTTCTTTCTTTCATCCTTTCTTTCTTTCTTCCTTCCTTCCTTCCTTCCTTCCTTCCTTCCTTCCTTCCTTCCTTCCTTCCTTCCTTCCTTTCTTCTTTCTTATTTGATTTTCTATGAAGATGCTGTAAAAATACATAAAAAATTACAGCTTCTTCAAAAAATGATGTTGGTCAGATTGGATGTCTGCATGTTGAAGAACAAAATGGATCTAGCCTTATTACCTATTACCAGGGTTTTATCAGTTTGTAATATAGAAGTATATATGACTGAGAATGAATTCATAAATTCTATCTTCAGTTGATGCTGAGAAACAGCCCTGCATACTGATAGAGAGAGGAGTCTATTTCTGAGGAATACTTAGATGCCCATATTAAGATAGAGCTTTATAGCTATTTGTTTGACCTTGGTTTTGTTTTGTGACTTAATAAATGTGAGTTGGATTTTTAAAAAAATACTTGCCATGTATCTGAATAGTGCAATGATCAATTACACTAATTATCTGTTATTACAGCTATCACTTTATGTGCTTATACATACCAGGGCCATTTAACAAAAAAGGGTATAGTTTAATTAAAGTTTCCTTGTATGTTAGGGACCAGGGATTGAATCTAAGAACTGCTATAACATTCTAGGTAAACTACTTGTCAAGATGTTTAGTTGACAGATAGAATTATATATTATTGATAAATTTTAGAATCTAATAATTTAGTTATTTATTCAAATAATTTTAAGCAATTTTACTATGTGAAGTATGCATTTATAGTTCTGAAAATGTTTAATGATATTAGACCAATCTCAGACTGAAGAGAAGATGAGATATAAGTCAAAATGAAAGGACACTTAAGGACAAATGATAATATTCAACCACATTTGCAAATGAAAGATATTATGTGTAAACATGTCTTTAGTTAGTTCTTCACTATTTTTAAGTAAGTTTATTATCTTTTATATTCTACTAGTATGGTAACACAAATCTGACTTATCTACCTCAAAGCAGCCTAAGGAATAATTTTCTTATTAATTAATGTCTAGTTAATTAATTATTTTCTAATTAATTCTCTACACAATGGATCATTTTGTAGTTTTTTAGCCTCTACATATAGTTATTTTCACATAACTACACATATCTAACCATTAAAAGCTAAGATTTGCATGTAAGACAAGACACAGTATTTGTCCATGAAGCCATATTTATTAAGTTAATATAATATTTCCTTTCCCATTCTAGTCTGCTATAAATTGAAGAATTTCATCTTTCTTTGTGCCTGAATAAAATTCTATAATGTATATGAACTACATTTTAATTATCAATATGGACATGCATAAAGATTAGAGTTGCACTGTTAAAATCTTCTCCAAATTTATCAACTTAATCTATTTTAGGCACATTCTGATTCTGCTTAAATTGTGCAAAGCCTGTAATGTCAGAGGACATCAGGCTTTTCTGTTTTTTATTATAAAGCCAACTAGCTACACCTCTACATTAATTTGAAACAGTAGAATCCATCTCTTTCCTAAATAAGAGTCTTTCCAAGTCTTAGGATTACTTTAAGTTTTGTCTAATTAATCGATCCTTTAAACACAAAACACAAGGATATGGTGACATAGTATAACTGGTTGCGGAGACATTATTCTTTAATTGCTAGAAATACATGACATAATGATAAAAGGGAAAGATAAAATTTGGGATTCAGAGGAATTCCAACAAAAGCCCTTTTTAGAGGCTGATCTCTTGCTGCAAATAAATAATTGAACAGATGTTTGACTGGGAACTTTTCACAGCCACTGTGCTTCAGTTACTTATTAAACAAATGGAATGGTAAATGTTGCCATGGGCTTGTTTACAGATCAGCTGATGTACAAGTAATTTAAAAGGATAAATGCAGCAACCTAACAGAGGAATATATAATTGATATTTTATTCATTTTCATTAATAATGATTTTACAGAAAGAATAATTTCAAGAAAATGTCAACTGTAAATCTCATGGTGATATTTAATGAATTAATTATATTTAGATTAAACAGATGAAGATCTGAATTTGATATTCACGATGTCTGTTAAATATTCACATCCATGGCATGATCTGTATAGTCTCATTGCCACAACTAAAATTTAGGCTGACAAAACTCAGTATAACTCACTAATATCATATTGTTATTGGTCCCTAAATGGAAAGTTTATCTTTTAATACCATAAATCTCTATTAAATAAGATACTCATAGAATGATAAACACCATGAAAAATAAAGTACATTATTGTTAAGAGGTAACTGTATAGTTTTTAAAAGTAATTCAAAATCTTTAATAGAAGATCCTATACCATTGGCCTTCATTATTAATATTTCACTATTCCAGAAGATGAGCAAAAATCATACCATTGTTTTAATTGTGATTGTAACCTAAAGAAATTCTTAATAAATAATATGTCTCATTCTGAGTTTTGCCAAGAACATTTTGAGATAATAAGTACTAAAGTACATTCTTTTCTTCTAAATCATTGCAAAGAAATGCCATTAATAATCTAAAAATCAAAAGTAGAACAACTACTTTGTATTAAAGTACATTTGATTGGTTGAAAGTGTTACAAATTGTGTATGTTTTCAAGAACAATAAAATGAAAGTAGAAATATAACTGTCATAAAGCTTCACACTTAATTACTACTCCATGTCCTGAATTTAGAAGCATTCTTTGCTTTTGAAAGTTATATACAGAATAATTCTTGGCAAATGTATCACATGTTAGCTAAACAGCATAACTTACTGTGACGAAACCTAGAAACCTAAAGGTTTAATCAAGCCATTCCTTTCTCCTTACTTCTCTAATCATAGCTGAATTAACCAGTGTAGGCAAAGGTTTCTGTCCCACAAGACACTCCCGAGTCACCACAAAGAGGCTTAATATTAATTATAAAATGATCAGCCAATAGCTCAGGCTTCATACTAGCTAACTCTTAGATTTAAATTAACCCATAATTTTTATCTATGCTTTGCCATGAACCTCGGTACCTTTTCTCAGTACAAAATGTTCATCTTGCTTCTCTCTGCCTCTGCTGGCCACTCCTGACTCTTCCCTTCTTCTTCCCAGTATTTTCAGGTTGGCTTTTCTACCTAACCTTATCCTGTCTAGCTATTGGCCAGTCAGCTTCTTTATTAAAACTATCACAATGACATATATTCACACAGTGTAAAGGAATAGTCCACAAACTAATTTAGTACTGAACTTGTCATCCCATTAATCTAATTTTCTTCTTTCAAACTTGAAATTTTATTTCATTACTCAATACAAAGTTGTTTATTCACCCTTTCTAGTAGCACTATATTGTGGGGATTTAACAAGGCAACTCTACGTAGTTAAAAAGGGTTTTTTTGGGATAACTTACAGACAGTAAAGGGGTTGGTTACAGGATCCAGGAGAGGTGAGGTACAGTCTAGTGGGATTCTCTGGAGAACTCTGACTTGGTCTGCCATCCATCATCCAGGATCATGAGGAACCAAGAGAATCCAGCATGTCTGGATCTCAGCTCTTAAGGGCTCCCTTCTCAGCCCCGCCCCAGGAGCAGGTCATAGGTAGGTGTGGCAATTACCAGAAGCCTCACTAGAGGTAGTACTTCAAGGTCAAAGCTGGAACAGCTACCCACTACAGCACTATCTATTCAAGAGTTATTATATGCTTGATAATATGCTGCATGTTGTAGCAAATATAAAATTATCTAAATATTTACAACAAAACCAGAGACATATAAAACAATAATCCAATATTTTTTTTAAAGTTATACACAGATGCATACTTGTAGCTGGAAGTTTTTTTGTGTCTTATCTGTTCCCACAGCCGATCAGACCCAAATAAACACACAGAGTCTTATATTAATTACAAACTTTATGGCCATGGCCTATGGCTCAAGCTTCTTGCTAGCTAGCTCTTATAACTAAACTCAGCCCATTTCTGTTAATCTATATGTCACCATGTGTTCCATAGCTTTACCTGTGTGCCATTACGTGTTGCTTTCTGGATGGCAGAATGGTGTCTTCCCTGCCTCTCCTTTCTCTTTTCACTCTTTCCCCTGGATTTTCCCACCTGGCTCCATCCTGCCATGCCATAGACCAAACAGCTTTCTTTATCAACCAATCAGAGCAACACATATTCACAATGTGTAGAAAGATATCACACAGCACTTACTATCAAGTCTAATAGTAGATGATGGTGGTATTGTCACAAGTGCTTAACAATTCAGTTTTTTAACAGGTTAATGAAGTCAGAATCAGTGATTTTACATCTAACTTAGTATTTCATAATATGTGAAATTGATCAGTTATCACAAAGTTTATGCTTATGGTAGCAATGGTTTATTCTACTAGAAGACTTACAACCATCAGAAGGTTCCTGAGAATATAATTAAATTTATAATTCAAAAACAAACAATGGGAAATGCTTTGTATGCCGAGTTTCTACATGTAACAAGAAAAAAAAATAAAATTCAACACTCTGTAGCATACTTCAAATTCTGCTTCCCCATCATAAGAACTCAGAAGCCTATTTATCCTTTGAAATTATAAATATGAATATTTTTATTTCCCATTTTTGTTTATTCAGTAAGTCCCAGACTCATTGTGAAAAAAATTCATAAATTACTAATGTCAAGCAAATTATATAATTGGAAAGCAGAGCATAAATTTTAAAACAGAATGATGGCAAGCCATAACAGATGCTCTGATAGCAATACAAGGCAAGCAATGGTTATGTATCAAATGAAGGGCCAATTTCCATGGCAGTGATGGCCTTATTTTTAAGGAGTCAACATTTCAGCAAAACTCAAATTACATAGATAGGTCCATTAGCAGAGAAGAAAATGTGCAGGGTTTCTAAGGACAAAATGGGCTAGATACATTTAGGGTACAAAAAATGTTCCATGTGTGGTGAGTAGTCCATGAATGAAGGAGAGAATATAGCAAACGGTTCCTCTTGAAGGTTTCTATACCTTGACTTTTACTCACATTTTACCAAGCAGGCTTCAAAGATTTCTTTAAACTTCCCCCTTTTTTATCATTTCAGGTATGTGCTTCATTAAAAATCAAGTCTGCTTGTAATGGTTCTTAAATTTACTTCATATAAACTAAGAGCTTCTATTTTATTGGTCCAATTACCCAAAAGGCCTAGTTGAAAACTGAAAAGTCTGAAGCTATTCTTGAAATTCTTTCTTAAAGCTCTAAAATTTAATAATACATAAATCAGTTTCCATGAGCAGATCATTTCAAGTTGCACAAAGCTACATATAAATAACTTGTCATATTAAAATATAATATCCTGACCATTTGAATTTTGAGGTCGGAGACTGTGATATTTGCAACTCCCAAGACAAGGTGTTAGTTATTGTTCTTTAAGAAAATTCTCTGAACTTTCTATGGTCTTTGCTGTCATTTCTCCAAGGTTAGATGCTTTCAAGTGAGACTTGATACTATTCTACAGAATGCAAAAGAACATTTACATCCTTTCTGCTTCTTTTTTTGGTTAATACAGTCATGTGATAATTATTAAACACACAATTCCTTTCCTGAATAGTCACAATAAGAAATACTAGAGTTGTCTAGTCATTCATCGGTTCCACCCAGTTATTCCAGCAAGCTATTATGAGACAGATGTTATAAGGATACACAGCTACAAATAGAAAAACATAGCAAAATTTCATCATTAAAAATAAGGGGAGAAACCCACTCATCATCATTTCCCATTTAGATTTATTTAACTTAGATTATGTGTAAATGTAAGTTCTTCTTATCTCTGATGTAATTGTGAGTCTTTGCAAAAGCCAAGTGAGCCTCTTCTATATTTTCACTTCTGGAAATACCTTTCTGCAGGGCCTCTGCTGATTGCTCAGACTTTGGGATCTCAAACAGTGTAATGCAGACAAATTGGATGAAGTTCAGAAAGACAAAAGGAGGGAAAGAAAGAACGAAAGAAAGAAAGAACGAAAGAAAGAAAGAAAGAAAGAAAGAAAGAAAGAAAGAAAGGAAGGAAGGAAGGAAGGAAGGAAGGAAGGAAGGAAGGAAGGAAGGAAGGAAGGAAGGAAGGAAGGAAGGAAGGAAGAAGGAAGAAGGAGAAAAGAAAAGAAAAAGCAGACCAAAAAATAGACAGATTGTAAACTAACAGCAGAGGGAATTTGTGTTCTCCTCTGCCTTTGTCTCTCAGAAGGATAAGTAGGCATGTACCCCCAGGCCTTCTGTGTGTGTGTCTGTTTCTTTTCTCATCTAGTATGAGATCAGAGTACGGTAGTCCTCATTTCTAATAATGTTAGAGACAATAGTCTCATGGGATTTATACAATTATGTGGCAAAAATGTAATTTCAAAAGAATAATACACGTGTGGGCATTGTGTGTGAGTATTTCTTATAATTAAAATGTTTCTAACTGGCATTTCACCCAAATTTATTGTCAGATTTGATTTATTTATATTGGATTACAAATAATCAGGTTAAATCCGTTTTATTTCTCACTTAAAAAAACTAAAACTAAACTGCTTAGAACATTTTTGATGACTGACATTCTCATAATGTGAATACTTTGTAAGTATGTTGGATTAGTTTATTTTCCATAAGTGATATGTACAGATCCTAGTTTATCTGTGCCATGCTGTGGATATCACTCTGTATAAATAAAACACTGATTGACCAGTAGTCAGGCAGGAAGTATAGGCGGGACGAGCAAAGAAAAGAATTTTGGGAAGTGGGTGGCTGAGGCAGAGAGACGCTGCCAGCTGCCACCATGAGAAGATGTTAAGATACCGGTAAGCCACGAGCTAAGTGGCAACTTATAGATGAATAGAAATGGGTTAATTTAAGATATAAGAACAGTTACCAAGAAGTCTGCCATGGCCATACAGTTTGTAAGCAATATAAGTCTCTGTGTTTACTTGGTTGGGTCTGAGCAGCTGTGGGACTGGCATGTGAGAGAGATTTGTCCTGACTGTGAGCCAGGCAGGACCAGAAAAACTCCAGCTACAGTGCCATATCCTCGGCATATATGTTTTGGTTGTTGGCTTGGTGTCTTGGGGGGAATCACAAAAGTGGTAGTCAAAGCGTCTGATTCTTTCACTTGCTTTTGGGACCCTTTTCTCCTTCTCTGTTGCCTAGTCCAGTGCCTGGTCTAACTCTATCTTCCTGTGCCATATTTGAGTGACACCCCTGGAAGTCCTTCTCTGTTCAGGGAGGATATAGAAGGCCTAGATCTGGGAGAGAGGGGACACTGGGGGAAAACTGGAAGGAGTGGAGAGGGGAAGCTGTAGTTGGGATGTATTGCATGAGAAAAGAATAATTAAAAACTTTAATTCTTTTCTTCAGTGCTTCAAAAAACAATATTTAATTGACTTTCACATCACCAAATGATCTTCAAAGACAACTAGATCCTTCTTAAACTTATGTACTAATTACAATTTATTCTCAGAAACTTAAATTTTCAAGTAATTTATAATTACAAAATTATGTTATTTCATAATATAATTTGTAAAATTTCATATTACTTCCTTTTTAAAACATTATTAGCATCTCATATGTACTGTAACTGGATATCACCTATTTGCAGATCCTATTTTGTGTTTAGATGTGTGTATGAGTGTGCTGGTTCAACATTGGACAGCTTATTTTGTGCAAATAAACATCTCCTTCATCACATCCCAATTTGTCCAATGAGAAAGGTAGAGGCTAATTAAAAGCCTTGGTGGCAAAGTTTGGAATTTTTTCTCACAGTACAACTATTGTTTTGGGAACAATGGTCTTTTTCCGGCTCTTAATATGCACATGTGTTAAACCTTATTAAAATATACCTGTTAGATTCCTACTATTGATAACATTATGTCTGGATAAAATTTCTTTAAAAAATAGTTACATAGTTGCATCTGCCAATGGTAGATTGCAGGAGGTCTTTGGACTAAGAAGACATATTTTAAACACACTAACATGTACATAGGCAAACATACACACATACCATCTTACTCAGCTTCGTATTTGTCAATATAGAGGGAAATTTGTTCTGTAATGTTCTGAATAATTAAATTGGATTTAAATCTTCACCTGTGGGTTCTCTTATAAATATTTTTCATTCTTTTTTATTTTTATTAATTAATAAATTAATTTTTCCCAGTCCCATAACAGTTTCCTCTCCCTCCCTCATCTCTTTCCAGTCCCTACCCCAACCTCCTGGCCCCCATTCACAACCTATCCCTTCCCTTCAGAAAAATGCAGGCCTCCCTTGTAAATCAGCCAGACATGGCAAATCAAGTTGCAACAAGACTCCTATTGAGACTGATGGAGGCAACCCACAGAAGGAAAGGGTCCCAAGAGCAGGCATTTGGGTCATAGACAGCTCCTGCTCCTACTGACAGGAGTCCCACAAGAGGACCAAGTCACACAACTATCACAAAAGTGCAGAGATCCCAGGTCAAGCCTATGGAAGTTCTCTGATTAGTGGTTCAGTCCTTGTGGTCCCCCCCACACTTGACTCTGTATGTATTCCCATGCTGTTCTTGACTCCTCTGACTCCCATAATCCTTTCTCCCTCTCTTCCATAGGATTTCCCTAAGTCCATCTAATATTTGTCTGTGGATCTCTGATTCTGTTGCCCTTAGTTTCTCAGTGAAGCCTCTCTGATGACAATTGTGCTAGGCAATGATCTCTGAGTATAGCAGAATATCATCAGGAATCATTTCATTATTTTTTTTCTTTTTTTTTTGTCAATCATATTTGGTTCATCCTAGGTCTCTGGGTTATCCAGCCTCTGGATTCTGACCATCCAGGCATTGTCAGAGATGGGCTCCCTCTCTCACTATGGATCTCAAGCTGGACCAGTCATTGATTGGTCATTCTTACAATTTCAGCACTACCTTTCTCCCAGCATACCTGGAGGCAGGGCAAATTGTAGGTCAGAGGTTGTGTGGCTGGGTTAAGGTTCCAATCTGTGCATTGGAGGTCTTGCCTGCTTATAAAAGAAGGCCAGTTCAGGCTCTGTATCTCTCATTGCTAGGAGTCTTTCTCTATATTGATAATAACTATTGTTTTTGAACTTCCACACAACATTCTGCATAAACAAGTAGGTACATATTTCATCATTAAAAAGAAATGTGGTTACCAGTGCTGTGTGTACAGTTTCTCCAAATGAAAATATTTCCTCCATCAAGTTGGGCAAGACTATGAGTCAGGAGGTAAACAAAAGTTTACATGTCTTAAAGAACAGAAACTTGAAAACTCTTGAGTAGATAACAAGGAGTAACTGACTGCTGGGGAAGGAGATTCTGACTGACTGAATTGATAACAGAAAGAGAACATGAGAATTTTGAGCTGCTTGTAAGTATACAGAAAGTTCCAGGTTGCAAGGTTCATGAGTCACCATATGTGGTTGGGTAGGCTTTGCAGTGATGCAGCTGCTATTCATGCACCCCTCTCCTTGTAACTAAACTCTTTCCAGCACTCCTATTAGTAACCTCCATCCCCCCCACAACTAATTGGTTCAAAAAGTTGGACTTTACTGATCTGATCTCAATATGGGTTCCTTTTCTCAGGTGAATATGTGTCCTGCTTCTCTACAGGAAAAGGCTGCATGCAATACAACAACCTGGAACTTTGATTATTTAAAGGTTATTGTATGTTCCGGTTAAATTATAAAGAACGTTATTTCAAAAGTATAAAATGAAATTTGGTTGTGTGACCTTATATACAGACAGTGCAAAGCATTAATAAAATAGCCATGACCTGGATCTCAATCAAAACAGAAGAATAATATTTGCAAGATATTAATTCTAACTTATTGACTCAGAATATACATTTGCCAAAATGTTAACACACCTAAATTCAATCTCTTGAAAACTGGATGTTTTTATTATTTTTTTAATGTAATATTTTCTCACACGCTGAATCCCAACTGCAGTGCCCCACCTCCCTTCTCCCCTAGATCAACTCCTCCTTTCTTTCTCTTCAGAAAGGAGAAGGCCTTCCAGTGATATCAACCAAACATGGGATAACAAGTTAGAATAAAACTAGGCACAAACCCTCATACTAAGGCTGGCAAGGCAATCCGGTAGGAAGAAAAGTATCGTAAAGCAGGTGAAGGAGTGCGACACACACACTCACACTGGTAGGAGTCCCAGAAGATCATCAAGCTATACAACCTTAAGATATATGCACAGGATCTAGCACAGATACACGCAGGCTCCATGATTGTCACTTCAGCTCTGTAAGCCCCTACGAACCTTATTTAGTTGATAACGTGGGCCATCTTCTCCTAGTGTCCTTTACCCCCTCTAGCTCCTACAGTTCTCCCTCCCCCTCTTCCTTGGTGTTTCCTGAGTTTCAAGGGGATAGACCCAATGGAGATCTTATATTTGGGCTCTCTCGCCGCCTAGTGTTTGGCTGTGGCTCTCTCTCTGCATCTGCTCCCACAAGCTGCCAGAGGAAGCCTCTCTGATGATAATTTGACTAGGCATGAGTATAGCAGAATATCATTAGGAATCACTTTATTGATTTTTTTTCTATCCTATGTCTCTGGGCTATCCAGCCTCCAGTTCCTGGTCATCCAGGCAGTGTCCAATGTGTGCCCTCTCTGGTGGCATGGGCCTCAAACTACACCAGTCATTGTTTGGCCACTCCCACAAGTTCTGCATCTCCACTGCCCCAGCACATCTTCCAGTTAGGATAGATTGTAGGAAAGTTTTGTTTCTGTGGGTTTCTTGTGATGTCTTTAACCCCTCTGGCTCCTACAATCTTTGCTCCCCCTCTTCAGCAGGATTCCCGGAGCTTGGCGTAATGTTTGGCTGTGGGTCTCTGTATCTGTTTTCATCAGTTACTGATGACAATTGGGTTATTCAACAATTTGGTAACAGAAGAGAGCCAGTTCAGGCTACCTATCCACTATTATTAGGAGTCTTAGCTGGTGTCATCCTTGTAGATTTGTGGACGCATCCCTTGAGTCAGGTTTCTACCTTAACCCCAAAATAACCCCCCTTTCCAGTCATCTCTACCCCTCCAACCACCCTCTCAACCCAATCCCTCAAGTTCGCATAACCAACTGCCCCAGTCTGCCCAGGTGATCCCTTCTATTTTCCCTTCCCAGGGAATCTGTGCATTCCTCCTCGGCCCTCAACTCTGGTCATAGGAACTCACAGTCTAAACAACCATGGAGCCTACACAGGGCTAATCTATGCCCTCCACATATTGTCTGTAGCTTGGTCAACTTGTGGGACTCCTAACAATGAGAACAGGGTCTGTCTCTAGTGCTTTGGCTGACTCTTGGAAATGTATTCCTCATACTAGATTATATTGCTCATCCTTAATTCAAGAGGAGCTGCTTTGTCTTAATGTAACTTGATATGCCATGCTTTGTTGATAATCATGGGAGGCCTGTCCCTTTCTGAACAGAAACAGAGGAGTAGATTTATCGGGGGATGAAGGGGAAAGGGAATGGAAGAAAAGGAGGGATGGGAAACTGAAGCAGGGAATGTAAAATAAATAGATAAATAGATAGATAGATAGATAGATAGGTAAATAGATAAATAAATAAAATTTATTAGTTTATTAGTTAAAACAAAAAGTATAAAATTTTAATCATATCTTTAAATTAAAAGAAAAACTATTTTGTAGATTGTTTCACAAACTGTGAGAACTTCTGAGTGATTAGAAATACTCTTTTAAATATAGCTAATGTTTATTAGATATTTTCAACTCCAGGAGTTAGAATATTTGTTAATATGTTCATATATCCCATGCCATTTTGACTCTCTCATCTGTCAAGACTTCTACATCATTCAACCACCCAATGAAGATATCATTTATACCCGTTAACTTTTAACAAAGAATTATAAGAATTAACAAAGATAAAAACCTGATATTTCTAAGAACTCATGGACTTAATCTCAAAATAAATCATCATTTTTGTAGTACTTATGACATTTTATCATTTTAAAGTGACACTATTTCTACTCCCAGAAATAAATTCATATATTCATCTGAACCTTAAGTGCAAAAACACCCACATCTATGAATATATTCTTAGGATGATCATATGAAAAAAAGTTCATATTGAGATCATTTATTTAAGAAAACTGCTAAAACACTTATAATCAGGTAAAATTATTTTATTAATAATTCTCTATGTTAACATAAAATATGTATTAATAGATCAGTAGTGGTATACCGCTGTTATCCTAGTACTAAGGAATTAGAAGTTCCAGACTAGCCTATGTTGCACAGCAGTAACTTGCCAAAAAATGCAACAATGGTGGCATACATCTTCAGCCTCTCAGGAAGCAGATGCAGGTAGATCCCTGTGAGGTCTAGGCCAGCATGATCTATATAATAAATTCTAGGCCTGCAAGACCTATACAGTAAAACCCTGTCTCAGAAAAAAAATAACATACACATACATATTTTTATATAGCAGTGTTCTCTTTCATGGACAACAACCAACATGTAAGCCTTTCTCATTTTAATTATTATGAAAATGTTTAAGTTACTCAAAATGGCAGATACAGTGAAGAAGATGAGAACAGAATACCAGATATGCCTTATATAGCTACCTATGATATAAAGTTTCTTTTCTAATTAAGTAAGCAAATTGTCACTTGTTGGAAATTGTTTCAAAATACACTGTTACATAACTTGTGAGTACATCATCATATGTACTAATGCAATATGAAAAAAATGCATGCACTATATTGAAATTCTTCTTAGGACTGTTTGGTCTTCCTACCAGGGGTGGTGATGCACTAAACTTGAGACTAATCAATTGCTTTATCTGCTTTAAAGACCTAGTACTTACATTACTACATTACATGAAAAATCTTTCTTTAAACTTCATTTCTTGTTCATTAGTCCCACATGTTTGAGACATCTTAAAAGCTATTTCAGAGCAGCAACCTAACATTTATTGGCAGGTATTTGAGGACTGTGTTGAGGCATCAGGCAGCAACGTATATCGACACTGCAGCTTTTTGTTTTTATGTCTTAGTTGCTTTTCTATATAATTAGCACCAGTGACTTATACATTAGTTTCATATTTTCACTCAATTATTTTCATTTTCCTTATATATTATATATTCAATGTGTTTACTCTTATATATGTGTGAATGGTCGGCTAAACACCTTATGTATTTCTCAACTTTAACCAAGTAAGTATATATTTTCTTCATATATTACACAAATTTGAAATGTGCAGATTGGAGTGATTAGGAGCATTTAAATGAGAGACATTCTATGGTGCTCTAATGCTATTTTATTTTAGTCATGGAAGTTCTAAGTTTAATAGTGGCTTTCATGTTCAAATAAGTAATTTGGCAATATTTGATTTTCTGATTTCTCCAAAGAGAAACTTAAAGCACATAGCATAATCAACTATTGGCCATTGTCTCTTTACATCTAGCTATGTATTGGCCCAAATATTGTCTTGGTACTTTGCCATAAAATAATAAAAATTCAGTGTTCAATCATGTCACACAATGATTATTGAGTAGTGACATATTATATACCACACAATGAGCATATATGCTATCTCTAAAAAAACAGGAATTTCATTTTACTTCATTTTGAAAAGAAAGCCAATGTATTTACATGCAAAATTTTGCTAAAAGAAAAAATCATATATATTCATTGAAACAATATATTTCACTTGTAACATATGGAATCAAATAAAAACATTCTTGGTATGAAACTCAACAGTAACTTATTTGTAAAGAAATGCTCACGTCTACAAAGTTAGAGTCCAGTGGATTGATATGAAGTGAGGAAAATAAATTTAATCTAGCGCTTTGGTCACAGTTCAAAAGGAAATAATGGAAGAAATATAGAAATACATTTGATAAATATGAACATATTAGGATCTGGATGGAATTAAGTATATCAGCCAACTTTCAGAATACTGACATAAACCTTAGAGTTAAGTCAAAAGTGAAGTTAGGAGTTGCTTTACCATTCTTAATTAATTATGGTCTTCTGAATCATTTTCTCCTTCCTGACTCTTCCAGGTAGCTCCAAAGAAGTTCTCTTTATTTGAGTGACGATCTTTTCTTATGAAATGGTCTCAAGTGCCTCCATATTCATAGGGGGTAGCTTTAGTTTGTGTCACTGTGGAGCTGCCCCAGTTTAATGGTGACCTTAGTGCAGAGGGTCATGTCTGTGACAGCCATCCATCCCTGCAATGTAAAGTGACTTCAGGTTTAAAGCAATCACTCGAGAACTTCGGGGACACTTGTGACATCTGTAACATGTACTTTGTAAAGCTGCTGTAGAATGCCATAGTTAGTTATTCTTTGGTCCTTCAAGCTTGAAATAGAATATATCAACTAAAGGGTAATTAAATTATATCTTGGATTTTTTTAATGGACAATTAAGAATTTAATATTCACCACAAATCTCATGCCTGGTAGAGGATACTTATAGAAAATAGTGGCATACATTCAGTGCTTCATCTGGCCTTTAGTTAGTGCATACAATAAGTGAGGAATTGGTGCTTTTCAGAAAATGAGAGTCTACAGCCTGCTATGTGCACAAGAGATTAGGATCCACTATTACAAATTAAACAGTGCTACACACACACACACACACACACACACACACACACACACACACACACACTGTACAATGTAAAATATAGTTTTATGATAACAAAATATATGATGTAAAAGGTAAAATGTCAAAAGTGAAATCCTTAAGAAGTTGTGTGACCATTATTTTTAAAAAATGTTCGGTCAATTGCTTAATTAAATGTGGAGAAATACATATCCATGTTGTTCCTTCATCAATTTTTGTCCACCATTCTTGAGAATATGTGTGTTCATACACCAAAATTGCAGCACAAGTATCTATAGAGCATATTTAAAAGATTTTATGTGAAGCACTTCTAAATGTAGTTTTAAAAATATGCGGCTGTCATGACTGGTTATTACAACACAAATCATGTGTTGGCCTATAGCTGTTAAAATCCCTAGCTGCTGAATGTCCTAGAAATTAAAGTGTATTTTTCTTCTTCTCCACTCTCCAGAATTTTGGCTGATCTTTGAGGTTAAATCACTCTTTTGACCTCAAAGATCTTTCCAGAAGTATTCATAAGAAGCCGTCTCTGGAGCTTTCTCCTTTAAGGTAACAAATGATCTGAACTGTACAGCTCATGAGAAAAAAAAAAATCAAGAAAGGCTTAGAAAATGAGGTCCAAAGCTCTCCCAAATTACATTACTTTTGTAAATGATTGGTTGTCATTTGTTCATTTTGTTATTTATAAAAAATACAAAATAAAATAATAGTATGTTATACTAGAATTTGAAGATACTTGGTTTTGCCTGATGTAATCAGATTTCATGAAAAGATGTTTTCTTAACTGTCAATGAAATTGGGGACCAGTATCTATACTTTTGAGTTACCTGGAAAGTGAAGAACAGGGTTCATATTTCTTAACTGGTTTCAACTACTTTGACAAAGCTCCATGATATTAAATGATTTTTTTTGCTTTATCAGTTGTTTTCTAGTTACCTAGGAGGAATATTGTTATTAAATGGATGTTTTTTATGTAGATATAATTTTGTCTGTTACTTGAAATATTCAAAACTTCCTCCAATGAGAAAACTTTTTCCTCATACTAGGTGGTTATAAACGTAAAGCTCATTAATGATACAGGTGACAATTTGGATATGCATAATTATTTCTATATTATTTCTTCAGATGTAGTTGTTTAAGAAAAGTAGCTCATATCTCATACATTGAACACAACCACTAGCACAAACCACAATAATAAAATATTTACTTAATTATTTCAAAATTTTACACTTTCTAAATCAATACTTATTTTCATTTTATGTGTATGAATGGTTTGCTTGCATACATACCTGTGTACCACATGAATACATTACCCATGGAGGACATAGCAGACCATCAGATCCCATGGAACTGGAGTTACAGATTGTTGTGAGTTGCTTATGTGAATGCTAGCAATTAACCCTGGTCTCCTTGTAGAACAGTCAGTGCTCTGAACTGTTAAGCCATCTCTGCAGCTCAAGTTTAAAAAAAAAATTAAAGTATCAAAATGTATTCCAGTTCATTTTAAGACAAACAAGGAAAAGGTTTTTATAAGTTATTTCTTTGTTTTCTTACAAGCGTCCATATTACTTTACTCTCTGATACTGCTTGTTTCCTTTCTCATTTTTTAAAAACATGACTACAAAATATAGAAAAAAGATGTGATTCTCCATCAAAACAAATGAAAACGAAACAAAACTTATGATACTAAAGGAGATGATTTACAGGATACAGAAAGCTATTTGTGATATAGATATTACTCAAAATTATAAAGGTAAGTATGTTTGCAATACATATATGAAAATATATGTGTGTTAAATAAGTTATTAGAGTAGCTGGGAGGATGGTTCAGTCTATTTTTATTTGTAATGAAGCCATTAGTTAAGATCCCCAGGTGTCTTCGTTAGGGTTTCTATTGCTGTGAAGAGACACCATGACCACAGCAACTCTTATAAGGAAAACATTTTATTGAAGGGTCTCTCTTACAGTTTCAGAGGTTCAGTCTATTATCATCACGATAGGGAGCATGGTGGTGTGCAAGAAGATATGGTGCTGGAGCTGATAGTGCTACTTGTTGAAATCAACAGGAAGACAACTGTCTCACTGGGCAGTATCCTGAGCATTGGAAACCTCAAAGCCCACCCCACAGTAATACATTTCCTCCAACTGCTACAGCAAGGTACACATCTAAAGTATAGTGTGATGATGTACATCTGTAACCCAAGCATTAAGGAGAGAATGGTAGGAAGAAGCATCTGGAGGCTCAGGCCAATCTAGCCAAATGAGGAACTCCAAGTTTAGTATCAGACTCTGTCTCAAAACTCAAGATTGCAAATGAATGAGGAAAACCACATGTCAAAATTAGTCCTCAAGGACTGTAAACACCACACACACACACACACACACACACACACACACACACACACACACACAC
>CABHPQ010163755.1:46724-61986 GCA_902168405.1 Peromyscus aztecus | reverse complement strand
CACACACACACACACACACACACACACACACACACACACACACACACCGAAATCTGAGTACCACTAATTCCATGTGTTTAATATAAAATTTTAAATACATATTTTGAGAGCCACAAATTGCTACTGAACAGCAATAAAAATAGTAAAACAATTTAGGAATCTGTCAAGATGGTACCTACCTCCTGAAGATTACAGAATACTTGATTCTTTATCATTAAGTGATTTGAATTAAACATGAACGCCTCTAATACTAAGCTGCTAATACTGTCTTCTAAATATATTTATGAAACTAATTATTTTAACTTAGTACAGAATACATTACTGGGGTTCAACTTTACTTCCAAAGTGATAGCAAAATTTTGCTTCTCTCTCAGGAGTGTATAAATTCCAGATAGACTAAACATTTGTAATAGATTTATAGTTTGTGAAAAGTCTGTCAGGAGACAAAAAAGAAGGCAAAATGTTCCTCAGCATTCTTGCCTTATTTTGTTGGGATTCACCAATGAACAATTATAATGCAGCCACCAACCTCCAGTGTGTTTTGGAGAGTCTATCCTGGTTGGTTTTGAGATTGGTATCAGGGTTTAATTCTACCATATTTCTATCAATCTGAGTTGTTAACCACAAAGCATTTTGAAATGAAGCATCAACATTGCTTTGTAATATACCTTCCACTTGAGAAGTTCAATGTTTGAGTTTTATGTCTTCATGTAAACGTTGATTACATATTTTCATCAATTGTGAGTAATTGTTTGGCAGAAACCAAGGTGAGCCTTTGGGAACATACTGATTTTGATCATATAAGATACTAAGAATGAATTCACTGGTACTTATTTATTCTTAGAGCATCTTTTGTTTATAAAAAGCTTATCTTACATTAGAAAATCATTAATTTAGTGGGTATTTGAACTCCATTCATAATGGAAAACATGGTTCTTTAAACAGAAATTACATTTAAACATATAAATTAATTCTTTTATTAAAATAGAAGTGAACTGAAACACAATAAAAAGTGTCTATTTTGAAGTGACTTAATTAACATAACAATCAGAAGTCCAATGAATCTTATCTTTAATGAAGTTAGACTCTATTATAAACACACACTTAGTCTTTTCCCACTTACCCTCACATATGGTTATAGCCACACAGATGCATTTGCTAAAGTGGATAAAAGAAGAGACTTATATTTTTATAAGATTTCCTGCTCTTCTTTTCTCCTTAAAACTGGATTTATGTTCTGTACAGGTTAAAATTTTAGATATTTTCTCATTTGCCAAAAGGTTCTGATGCACTATTACACTAATAGTCACTTCTCAATGTGAATGTCATTATGATTCAAAAAAAAGAGGTGAGGAAATGGAGACAGGAAGACAGTGATTCTACTGTTCGATACTGTAGGAAGACAGTACATTTGTTGTATTTTCCTCACTGGGCTGCTTAGAAATCATGTCAATCTTTCTGTCTTTGTCTTTGTCCTTTGCCTGTCTAACTTTTCTCTTTTCTATTGCTGAACTCTCTATCATTGACACATACTTAAATTATTTCATTCATACAAATCTCTTCTTATGTATCCTGTCCAGTGTTCTGAGTTTGAATTAAACTAGAATGTTTTAAAACAACGCCCAAGTTCTTCTTGCTATTCTATTTCACAGAAAGGATAGATTTTTGTCTTGAAAACTAATTTAATAATCTAATTTTAGTGGATTTTCTGTCATATATTGTAGGCTAAATAGATGTTAGTCCATAGCAAATATCATAACATTTAAGTGATCTCTCTATTCATTTGTAGAATGTGAAGATTTCATTCTTAGATTATCACCAGACAGTTATACACCACTCAATTTTGTTCATAAAGGTGGTTGCCCCTTATGCACTATGTTTAAGTACATATTAGCTTCAAATCAGGCAAGCAAATAAATTTGCAATGTTATCTAACTTGCACTTTGTGTGTGTATGCATGTATATATGCATGTATGTGTGTATATATATACATATGTATATGTGTGTGTGTGTGCATATATTTTCACACCAGAAAGAGATGCTGCTAATTCTATGAGTATCAAAATCTTATCCTTCCTATTTTCAGTGCTAAGTTGTATTGAGTGAGAAGGGAAAGAGAACAGGTCCCTTTTTGATAGTCTGTTGACAGGTGAAATATTCAATTTACAGTGACAAAGTAGACATTTCTAACATAAATGCCTCCTAGCTATGCTTCAGAATGAAATTTTTCTTAGAAGGCTCGGTAGAAACCTGTTTGAACAAGCTGTCATATCTTTTACAAATCCATCAGCTACTTTTTACGAGGTTCAGCAGCTCTTTATGACTATAATAAAGGGAGAGTAGAGGCCATGTGTGTATCCAATGAGCCCCAAAGCAAGCATCCTAACACGAAATGTAATGAGATTTTTGGATGTTCCTTCCCTTCAGCTGCCTGGTTGCTCTCCTAACACATTTTTTCATAAGAATTTCATTGTCACTGTAATAATGAAGGATTATGAGGGATATATGAAGTATGCTGGGCAGTCATCTTTACTAGCTAATCTAATAATTGTCAAAATATTAAACACACCATGAAAATTATTTTATAAATCAAAATGGAGGTTAAAATTTCCTGAAATTCAAACAGACCATGTAATATAAACTTTCTGATATATTTAACTAATAGTGTATTTCTTCATAGTACCACATCAATGTGTGATTTTAAAAATAAACATCTTAAAACTTTAAGTATAAATGAAGATTACATTTTAAATAAGGTATGGATTACAATGTTTCTAAGATTTCTCAGATCATACATCATGGTGTGTGACAGAATAATAAAATATATATGCCTTCAACAATTTCCATGGGTGGTGGGAGGAGGGAGGACAGGCGAATCCGTGGTTGATATGTAAAACGAATAGAAAATCTCTTAATAAAAAGAAAGAGAAAAATATATGTATTACCTTGCAAATTCAGTCTGTCATAGTCTTATTTTCCAAACCGTTCTTTGTCACAAATGTATTAATAGGAAATAGTACCAAAATTTTTGACTACTCAAGGGAGGCCTTACCGTATCTAAGGAGAGGATGGGGTTGGGATGGAGGAAAGTAGTGGGGCAGGAGAAGGGGAGGGATGAGGAACTGGGATTGGCTTGTAAAATGAAAAAAATACTTTAAAATTTTTCATTAACATGTTCTAGTCACAGTGTTCCACAGTAGACCATTTGAAATAAAATCCATGAGCTACAAATATGTAAGGTTTCAGTGATAAAATTTTTGCATTTTGATTTTTTTCAATTGTGTTTGCTATGGAAACAGATACTAAAATTAGTAATTTTATTCCTTTCTTTTCTATAAAAGTCAATATTAAATTATCTCTTTATATACAAATAGCATATAAATGCATCATGTAGCATGTTTTTAAGTTTTCTTATCAATAACTAAAGGTATTTTTACCTCACTTCACTTCCTTTAAATGTATTGTGTCTTATTTATAATTTTTGTGTATGCAAATTATAGCACATTAATAATGTACAATTCACATTCTTTGACAGTTTTCCTAGATTCTGCTATTCAAAGAAAGTCAACATGTGAAAAGCAAGATTATCTTATACTACACTTCTTTTTACCTCTGCATGAAATCATGTCTATTTTTCTCTAGACATATCTTTATTTTCATGAAATCATTTTAATAAGCACAGATGATCTGGCAGTTTAGCGTCCTGTCACTCCCATTCTAAAACATTTATCGGTTTAACTTTCATAGAACACATTTTAAACGCTGAGATATGGAAAATCTGTCCTTACTAATATATTCTATTGCCGAAGCTTTATATGCTTCTGTTTACTCTCAATTTTCCATTTACAATTTAATTTTAAAATTGATTTTTCCCATTAATAATACTTGTGAAATATTCTTTCATAACTTGTACAGTTATATGATCAAATTAAGAATTGTGTAAATGAGAACAAGTGGAAACAAAATCCAGTAAATGGGAATGAATAATAAGGGAAGAGCAGACATCAATCCAGTAGAAAACAAAAACAAATCAAAGAATTAACAGCTCTAAGAGGTGGTTCTGTGAGAGGATAAAGAGATCTACAGAATCTTAGTCCACAAAACCAAAATAAATAAGGAAATTACACAAGGGGGCAGAAGTGAATAGGGAACCATTGCAATAGAAACCATATTTGTATCATAAAGTAATTTATTTGTGCACTTTTTCCTTTCTTTTCTTTTTTTTCTAATGGAATGTTTAGAGATATCAATATTTCCTGCTGGGCTGTTTTTAATGTGTCCCAGAATGTTTGATGTGCTGTGTTTTTATATTCTTCTACTTCTAGATTATTTTTTGTTGTTGTTTTCTTCTTTGACACATTCATCATTTACTATTGTGATATTTTAAAAAATCTCTATGAGTCAATGTCAGCTGGAAACCATATTTTATTTTAATATATTTATTAATATTTTTCAAACAAATCTAATATTGTAATTTGCTTTCTACATAATTAAATTAGTTCAAAATGTTATAAAATATTTTACCAACTTAAAATATTATTGAATAAAGCACAATAAAATTTAAACTATTAATGTTTTAATTTTCTTGTTAATGGCCAGTATTGGTACAATTTATTTCCCACAGTGTCTCTCTTAACTCATGGTTGTAGATTATGTTGTGTTACTGTTTATTATAATGAAATGATAGTTTCTTATTCCTACGTTTATAAGGTAATATATTCTTTCCATAACCATTTTCTGCCTCTTTTTCTCATTACTTCTTGTTTATATTTCATTTTACATATCCTTTTCTTCTCCTCGAAGTGCCTTCTTATCCTCACTTTTAAATGATTTTTAAAATTTTTTCATTTGACCAAATATCATCTTAAAATTATGAAGAATTTTTTTTTGTTGCATACAGATTTTAAATATATTTCTTGATTTTTTCAGCACATTGATGACATTGGTCTGTCTCAGACTATCATTGTTTTTGAAAGGTTTATAAAACCTCTTTGAATAGTTTATGACATTCATTGAAATGTTTTGGGAGTTTTGGTTGTCTACATTTCTTTATTTTCCTAATCATCTTTTTTCATTTGAAAATTCATTCTTCATAGGAATCATTGAAGTTTTTGAATCTGTGAACATGTATCTTCAGGATGTTTTGGAAAATTCTCAGGTACATGTTACCTCCTTTCTTCTGAATTAAGTAAAACTCAGGTAATACACTTACTGTATCCTTTTTGCTTAGCTAGTTTATATTAATCATTTTTTCAGTTTAGTCAATCTATATAACTAGAGATTTATTTTCAATCAGTGAGTTCCTCTTCACACTCTATAAAGCAGTGTTTGAAGGCAACATTTTTGAAGGAACAAAAGAAATAACTATACAATGAGAAAAAATATATATAGATACATTCAAATTTCTGTCTCTCCATAAGTGTGTGGTGCGTATGCACTTTAAGAATTATCTGTGTTCAACAAGTAAAAACTAAATAAAATCAAAGGGATAATTTATTAAAGAAATGAAATTGTTAGTGAAGGCATAAATATTATTGAAAGTAAGTAATATTACTGAGCTGTTAATAAAAAGATACCATGAAATTAGCAGTCAAATAGCTGGAACTAGAAAAAACTATCCTGAATGAGGCAACCTAGACCCAGAAAGGCTTTGTAACAAGGAGGGCTCAAGGGGCAGGGGGTAGGGGGGATGCATGGAGTTCCCTGGGAAGGAGAAATAGATTTTGTGGGTGTACTTGGGTCAATTGGGGATGGGCAAGAGGGACCAGATGGGGTGGGGGTAGAGGAAGAAAGTTCATGGAGAGATGAATAAAACTGGGATATATTAGGGGGTGGGGGCAATGTTGAAGCCTAGTGCAAAAGAAATACCCAGAATTCTACAAGGGTGACTGACCTTAGCGAGGACTCCTAGTAATGGAGGATATGGAACATGTACCAACCATCTTCTGTAATCAGGCAACTTCCAGTGGTTTGGAGTAGGACACCAACCCAGCAACAAAACCTTCTACCTATTATCTTCCTTTCTTGAGAGATATGCTGGCACAATGCAGGTGCAGAACTTATGATAGTGGCCATGCAATGATTGGTCTGAAATGAGGCCCATGCCACATGATGGAGCCCACGCCCGACACTGCTTGGACAAACAGGAACCTGAGGCTGGATAGCCCAGAGACATAAAATAGAAAAAAAAAATCAATAAAATGATTCCTAATGATATTCTACTATACCCATAATTTGGTGCCTACTTCAATCATCATCAGAGAAGCTTTCTTCAGCAGATGAAGGGAGCAGATACAGAGACCCACAGCCAAACAGGCAGAAAGAGAGCCCAAATTGGAGATCTCTATTGGGTCCCTCCTCTTGGAACTTGGAAAATTCTACAGAAAAAGGGAAGGAAAAAAATGTAGGAGCCAGAGGGGCTGAAGACACTAGGAGAAGATGGTCCCACAATATCGACTAAGCAGGGCTCACGGGAGCTCAAGAGGCTGAAGTGAGAAGCACAGGGCCTGCATGAGTCTGTGCTATGTGTGTTACGGTTGTTAACTTGGTGTGGTTTTTGTTTTTGCTTGTTTGTTTGCTTTTGTAGGACTCCTAACAGTGGGAGTGGGGGTATTTTTGACTCCTTTGCCTGCTCTTGGGACTTTTTTCCTTCCACAGGCTGCCTCATCCAGCTCTAACTTGAAGGTTTGTGCCTCGTCTTATTGTAACTTGTTATGAAGTGTTCCATTGATTTCCCTGGGAGGTCTGCTCTTTTCTAAAGGGAAACTGAGGAGGAGTTGATCTGGGAGAGAGGGGAAGTGGAGAGGTGGACTGCAAGAAATGGAGGGAGGGGAAACGGCACTTGTGATATATTGTGTGAAAGAAGAGTAAAAATTAGCAAAGAAAGAAGGCTGGGGATGCATCAGCATCTTGCATTACCTTCTGATTAAAGGTAACAGGGAAACAAAAGTGTTAAGACAGATTTCCGTTACTGTTGACTCACTTCTTTCTCAATGTAGCAGCACTCTTGGAACTCGGTCGGGACTTGCTTAGAGTAATGAGTTTACCTTCACAAATCATTGTCCTTTCCTATTTAATCACAAATAAAGCCTCTCTGAACAAGCCGACAGGCATCCGTATCACTTTTTGAACCTAGAGATTGCTGAAAAATGGTGGGAATTTATCAAAGGTGTTGTAATGTGAATGAAAAACTCTCAGTATTCAGAAAAGTATATTTCATATATAAAATGTGTTGTGTAAAGAGTAAAATGTATGAGAATATTTTTCTATAATTATAGCAATAATTGTGATTTTTAAATGTGGGAGAATTTAGAAGTCAATAAGTATTTCAAAGGGAGAACAGGTACCAAAACACCCCTAAAAACCCCAAGGTTCCATCACTGGCTTGGCAGTATTCTCTGTGCAAACAAGAATGAAAAGATAATATTGTGCCCAAATGAATCAAATAAATAGTCCCTAGTGAATAGTTACAAGAAGTATTTCTTTTAATTCACTAATGAGTTTCAGTGTATTTGCACAGGAAGAAAGAAATGGTTTGCATTACTAGTGCAGAAATAACTGCATCCGCAACATAAAAGAAGAACCTAGGGCTCATAGGAAGACTTGGTTGATAAAGGCACTTATCGCAGGTCTCAAGAACTATGCTGCATCTTAGGAACCCACACAGTAGAAAGAGAGAGTCAGTGCTTAAAAGTTGCCCTTTCACCTGTGCATGCATACCTTGGCATGACCCCCTCACACACACACACACCAAGGAATAGATATATTCCATACCCTAGTGTTTATGTAGTAATCGAAAAATGATCACATATGTTCATTACTATTTATGAGTTTTCATAGCATCAAATTCAAGAGGGGAATTTTGCTAATTTTCCTGGAGGTTTGATAACCAGGTTAATACACTTCCATCAGTAAATATTCTACCTAATGTGAATTATGGAGGGATCGACAAACACACTCATTTCTGAAGTGAAATATCAATCATTTCTCTGCCTTTCCATTTCAGTAAGATTTCTAGATTTTTTTTCTGTTTATGTGTTACATTAAAAAAATCCTTCCTGTTTTCAACATTCTTGGAAAGCACTGATAATTTTGCTCAATTATTCTCTATCAATTCCAAAGCAATGGGGTGGAGAACCTAAGAGAATGACATTATAAAATCTGAATTAATGATGCATTGACTGGGAAGTCTGGCCATCAATCTAGAGAACAAACAATCCCAGCTGGTTTCACAGGTGCAATGCAGGTGGACCCTGGGAAGTTATTTTGAACTGTATGAAATGTGGCTCTTGCTATCTCAGTTGAAACTACAGTAGTAAATTGTGAGGATTTATCATTACATTCTAATTAAGATTCACTTCAAAGGAGATAGCTCTTCAATGCATATTTTCCCCAAATAGAATCGTGATAATATTTTCAAGGTGTATAAAAATGTACATATTTCTGTATTGTTGTTGGTATTGATTGTATCTATTGTTAATAAATGTTATAAAATTTTTCAAGAAGAAATATAATCAATTCTGTACCATTTACTATTCTTAAAATTTGTACTTTGATTTTACAATCCAAAAATAAAATCATTATAAATAATTTGTGTAGATAATATGCCCCCATGATTCTCCCATACTTAACTGCTAGGTTCATAGAGTATCTTCATTTGAGAGGACACTGGGACCTGAAAAGGAAGAAAAAGAGTAATTACAAGTCAAGAAGTATGATAACTATTATCTTAGATTGGTTGCCAAGGCTAACATCAGCTTAATTTCTTGTGTTGCTAGTAGACGAGCTTTAGAAGCTGTGACTAGTGTGTCCCTTTTAACTTACATGCTTCCTTTCCGAAAGCATGGCCCCAGCTTACTCAAGATGCAAACATCAAATAAACTCTAATCAAAGCCTGGTGAGAGCATACCTGAGTGTGGTTACTCTCAGCTGCCCAGTGGAGAGCAGATAGATGACTCCGTGGTTGAGAGCATTTGCTACGCCTTCAGAGGCCTGAAGTCTACTTCCCAGCACCTGAATTGAGTGCCTTACAACTGCCTATAACACCAACTCCAGGGCTGCTCCACCATATTCTTTTCTACTCAGGCATCTGAAACCATGCAGTATAAATTTAAAGAAAATATAAATTATATCTTAAAAAGAAATACATTTTCCAGTGATGTGAAACAAGAAGAGCCTGAATAACTCTGGCAAACAGGAATAGCCATCAGAAACATGATGGCAATTAAATTCAATGTGGTAATCTGCATGGGACTTGGGAAAAGGACAATTATTAGACACATCGAACACAAATATAGTAGGGTACAGTTATTTTTAATAATTAAGCAGTATGAGATTTTTAAGACAAATATACAATGCAACTAACCGGTTAATAATAAACAAAACTGCAATGCATAGGAACTCTCTTTTACTTTCAACATTTTACTGTGATACACAAGTGTATTTGTAAAATATAGTTATAAATGGTATGCAGGCTGTATACTCTGTGCCTGTAGAATTGCATTGGATTCTGAGGTTCTGTATGTCATTCGAAGTCCACAAGTAGTTACTGTTGATGACACTGCTAATCCTGATATATTCTATTGTCACCAAATAATGTACATGGGTCTGAAGAATTCATGTCAGATGTAATTTGTGATGCATGCAAATTCTTCCTGAGATCCACTGAGCATCTTGAAATGGAATACAGCAATAAGTTTTCTAGCCATCAATTTGGAAAGACTGACACTAACATAGGATAAATGTGGACTCAAAACCAGCAACTCCTGACCCATTCTTCCTCTCCTTTGACTTCATACTGTTGTCTGAGTAAGAATGAGAAACACACTGTAAGTGAAGGCATGGCTTGAAGGAGTAGTATGAGTACACTGAGTTGTCAAAAATGATTTACCAGTTTATCTTATAGTTAATGGAATTTAAGGCAAGATAACTGGATTCAAGTGGTTTGTTCACTGATGACCAGAGTCACTAGTTGTGAACTACCCATGGAGGTCATTTCTAGATGGAAGGGTCAGTTATGAATCAGTGACAGACCCACAGAAAGCCCTATCTCTATTTGCTGAACTATTGTCTGCCATTGGTCTTGGGGGAAGAGGAAATAATTGTCTTCAATTGCATAGTGATGGTTCCAAACCCGGAGTCCTACAGAGAGTCCTGCTTAAATTCAGTTGATCTAAATAAGGGGAAGCTGGATAAGGTAGTAATAAGAATAGAAGGGAGATTAGAGAAGATGAGGATTTCAGTAATCAGAATGGACTTCATGTATGTATGAAATACCCAAAGAACATTTACAAAAAGCTTAAAGAGGGAATAATATATTAAAGATCACATATGTACCATCAAACAATATCAATTGAAGTACAAACATCAAAGATCTGTCACTGGTTGAGTCTTCCACACCACTCATATCCATAACCAGAGTTATGCTTTTCTGTTTCTTGTTTTCTCTATTCATTGAATAGGCAAATGGAACCAGACTGTAATTCTTGAACATATATGACATAACGGTTTATAATTTCAGTATTGAAAACAATGAATGACCAATTATTCATATAATTTATATATTATTGATTAATATTAATTATGTTAATCATTGTTTTAAGATAAAACTACAAATATTAATTTATAAAATATTTTTTTTTCTTAGAAGAGTCAGAAACAGCCCCTATTTCCACTGTTAGAAGTCCCACAAGAACACCAAGTTACACAACTGTAACATATTTGCAGAGGTCCTAAGTCAGTCCTATGCAGGGTCTCTGCTTGTTGGTTCAGTCTTGGTGAGCCTCTATGAGCCCAGGTTAGGTGATGGGCCTTCTCATGGTGTCCTTGACCCCTCTCACTCCCACACTCATTTCTCCTCCTCCTTTGTAGGATTCCCCAACTCAGCCTAATGTTTGGTTGTGGGTCTCTGCATATGCCTCCATCATTTGCTAGATGATGCCTCTAATGACACTTGGGCCAGGCACTAATCTAGTCACAGGCACCAAAGACCCTGTTCCTCATACTGGGTTGCCTTGCCCAGCCTTAATGTGTGGAGAGGTGTTTAGTCTTACTGAAAAATGATAAGCCATGTTTTATTGATACTCATGAGATACTTGCCATTTCCTGGATGTAGATAGAAGAGCAGGATCTTAGGAAGTGGGAACAGGGTGGGTGATGGGGACGGGGAATGAGGGACTGGAAGTGTAGGCTGAGACCGGAAAAAAAAAATAAGTGGATAAAAGAATTCTATTTCTTATATATAGTATACCTTTTCTATTCTCTATGCAGTTACTTCTTTCAAATATTTATAATCATTAATCATGGAAATAACTACACTATTCCAGCTTTCTGTCCAGATGTGACAATTTTTATAAGACATACACCAAGAATTTCTGTACCAAAATATATGACAAAACATTTAATGTCTTCTATTTTCTTCAATCCATTTAGTGATTATTTTAATTTGTTTTCAAACTAAACATTTTTTGAAAGTTGTATTCATTCTATAATAACTTGTCTTTTTCATGAAATTTAATTTTAGTTAATTAGATGGGGTTATTTCACTGCTGAGAGAGTTATATATATTTATATTTTCAAACATTGTCTACTTTTTCTACTTTGTTAAAGCCAATAGTTCATTATACTCATTGCCTTAGAGAATGTCATGTAAAAATAGATGCATAGATTTTTTTTTTTACTTATTTTCTGCCATATATGCCTGAGTTTGTCTGCTGATGGGATCTGGAAAAGGAGCAGTCATTGTTTCAGTTCTGTCCTCCATCTTCAACCTACCAGTCTTCCATGGATGCTTCAAACCCTGGGCCACGTAGAAACTCATCGGGTCACTAAAAAAAAAAAAAAAAAAAAAAAAAAAAAAAAAAAAAAAAAAAAAAAAGATATGATTATGGGCAGGAGACCTGTGTGGTAAAGATAATAGAGATGAAAGCCAATATAAGAAGGTGAATAGTAACAGTAACCACAATGGACCATAAAAATACATGCAGTTTTAAGAAAGAGTTAATAAACCTTACCAAAAAAAATACAAGATAGAGATTAGCTATTTTCAGAACACAAGAAGTTTTTTATGTTATTTTATTTTATTTTTTTAAAAAATAATTATTTTTAATGATAGAGATTTCATTTTTCTGGAAATTGAAGATGGGAATCTGAAGAAATATTTATCCAATGATATAAAATTTTGAGTAGACAGGAAAAAATGTACCCATTGATTTTCCTAGAAATTATTTCTGTCATATGGTTAAAAATGACTGTCAAACAGACAGGGATGTCTGAAATAAATATTACCAAAGCAGAAGTTTATTATCCATTCATATAAGTGAGGAAAGATCTAAGAGCCACCTTAGATTAGGCCTCCTTTACCCCAAGGATCTGAGATTCTTCCCTTTTTATCTTCTTCATATCTCTTAATGTAGGCATCACTCATGGTCTGGTGTAATCCTGCGAGATGTCAGTGTTTTAGATGTAAAACAGTAAATAAATGATAGAGAAGGGGTGGAACATGGGACCATCCATTGTAAATAATCACTTTTAATGACCATTTCCATTTAACTCCCTGACCAAAATATGTTGACACTTCCACAGAACAGGACTATGATTCTTGCCCCTATAACATTATAACATTATAATTTGTAGACTCTGTAGACACTGCTACGGTTTTTCAAATATTTAACCACATGTTCACCGAACAATGGACTGAAGGAAATTAACAAATGTGAGTTTGGCACCAAAGTCTCCATTCCTTGAGCTACAGACATAAGCTCTCCTATGTGCCTGGAGATTTCTGAGAGAAAACTACTTCATTCTTAATTTATTCTCAGTTGTTATTAATCCCCATTGATTAAATATGGTATCTGTTGGATCATGTTTTTATTCATAAATTGAAGAATGCTAATGTAAAAATATGCAGACTCCACTCAGCTGGCCATAAGAAGTAGTAAGATAAAATATGATTTTTCTCTCCTGTTTTTATATTTCCCCATATTTTTCATATCATCCCAAATGACAAATGCATTTGGGAATATTTTCCATAACTCCAACTGAAATACCCAGGTATAACAGAGCATAGGAAGGATAAAGTAATACCAAAATTTTCCAAAGTTCAGCCAATCGTTAATTTTTTTTTGAAAATATTTTTGTCACGTGTATGATGTTTTGTTGTGCATTCTTTGATGACTTCACTGGTTAGAAGAGAGTGATGAACTTCCTGGAGCTGGAGTCACTGAGGGGACACCGAGAACCAACTCCTGTCCTCTGTAAGAGCAGCCAGTACTCTCAGCCATGAGCCATCTCTTCAGCCCCTATAGCTCAGTTAAGATTAAAGGTAATGGCTGAATGACAGCAAATAAATTGAACACTAAATAATTTCATTTTAAAAATTGCTGGTGTGTGTGCTGTACAAGTATTTGTGTGTGTGTGTGTGTGTGTGTGTGTGTGTGTGTGTGTGTGTGCATGCACGTGTGCATGTGGCAAGGCATGCATTTAGAGGTGAAAGCACAACCAAGATGCACACAGACAAGCTGTGCATACTGCAGGGACTGGGCTGAGGTAAGAAGACAATTTTCCACAGTCATTTCTCTCTGCCAACATGTGTGTCCCAGGAATTTAAACTAGGTCACAAGGCTTGGTAGTTAGTGTCTTTAACCTCCTAGCCATCTGACTGGCCTAGGTTCAATTTTTTAAAAGATGATGCCAAATTAACTTATAGGATTTATTTTCAGTTCAGTCATTATCATGGAACCTGCTTCTGTTTTGAAAATTTCCAGGTCTAGTATAGCATTAGCATTAGCATCAGGTAATGCCAATTAAATAGAGCTACTAAAACATATATAAAATTGTTTCTTACCATAATTCTCCCAAAATATATATACTCTTTAATATCCAAATCAATATGAGGATAGTATTTGAGAGAAAAGCATAAGCAATTGTGAATACATGACCTGATAGCAAAGAGAACAGTATACTTATGCTAATTCGATGCTGTTAGTTCAATTCTATAAGAGAGCAAGGCCTTTGAAGATTTTATGACTTGTTTCTGAAAGACATTTTACACCTGAAGAAGAATGTTTTATGGAATAAAAGTTATTTTGCATGCATCAACACAAGCTCATATTTACAAATGAGAGTCTTACTCAGGGATGTGGGTGACACTGTGTAGTTCCTGCTGACAATCGCTGCAGTAATTCACAGTTTTCAGCTCCTACAGCACAGCTGTGAAATCAGCAGGGGATCGTTCAATTATTTGTGATTTTTATATGTTTGTTGGATAAGTCTGAACATCAAAGTCAAAATTGTTCATGTGGGGGCATTATAGAGATTTGTGTCTGTCTCTGGAGGATGTTAGGCCTATATGCCAACAAAAGATCCATAAATAAGTCCGTCTGTAAGAGATGTACATCTCTTTCCCAGTGACGATTATGCTGCACCATCCTTGGGAATCTTCAGCACAGAAGGTGGTCCCACAATCGTGAATAAACTGAAAATGGATCCTGCAGATTAACTTGACATTTTGTATCAGAGATATGGGTTTTCAGAATAGAATGTAACATTACAATGGATACTACTTCTTAATTTAAAACTCTGGCAATGACAAAGGATATACAATGAATTTGAAAACTCTTTAGATCCATTTGAATTTGGCTCAAAAGAACTGAGTAGGTTCACACTTTGGGGACATGTAAATATATAAACATATCTCACTGACTGTACCAAATTTTGTGTTAGTCAAGGTGAGTCTTGCATTGTACTTAATTTCAGAGAAAGTGGCTGCTTTAATTGCTATCCATATCATATAAAACTTTTAGCTTAGATAAAGTTTGATTTCATTTTATGTATTATTATGAAAAAACTTTAGAATATATATATATATATATATATATATAATCTATTATCATCTCAAAATTCTCAGAATAGAATAACTTGAAATTTGGAGGATTTTTATTTCTTATACTAAAATTTATTTTTCACCAGTTTTGAGAAATTATTCCCTCTACTACTTGAATTCTTTCTTATGCTTAGTTTTCTCAAATTATGTGGGGCAAAGATCATGATCTAGAGTAATTTTTATGTATGTTTAGCCTTGAGTTTATATGAGATATATGATTAGATTAGGTGGTTTACTAAAAAGAATCATTTTCTCTGAATTTCAAGAAGGACTATGATATTTCTTAGTATATTTGTAAATAATAAATGAGGAAAAAATTATAAATAAATAACTCCTCTCTCTCTCTCTCTCTCTCTCTCTCTCTCTCTCTCTCTCTCTCTC